>OY283140.1:57545188-57762889 GCA_958299785.1 Medicago lupulina
GCGTCTTTAAGGGAAGAGTTGGCTAAAGCTCACAATGTTATGACTGCTCTGTTGGCTGCCCAGGAACAACCAGTCTCGTCTGCTCCAGAGACCACTGAGCCAATTCCAACAGCATCTCTTGATGACCGCTTTGCTATGCCGAGGGGATACCCATACGGACTCCCATCTTTCTTTGCTCCTGATCCCGCAGCAGGTGCTTCTGGTGCTGCCAATGGCAACCAAATCCCCGTCCCAGGGCATGCCTCTCTCCACACTACTCTGCCTCAGTCAACGGTCTTCACTGACCCAATAGTACATTCTATGCCTCAAAACACCAATGCCGATACCCACCGTGGGAAGTCGCCCATGACCGGAACTATGGAAGAAAGAATGGAGGAGCTTGCTAGAGAACTCCGTCGTGAAATCAAGGCTAACCGTGGAAGTGGTGATCTTGTCAAGACTCACGATCTCTGCCTGGTGCCAAAGGTAGATGTCCCTAAAAATTTCAAAGTCCCAGAATTCGACCGATACAATGGACTGACTTGTCCCTAGAATCATATCATCAAATACGTCCGGAAGATGGCTAAATACTCAGACAATGATTCGCTCATGATCCACTGTTTCCAAGACAGTTTGATGGAAGACGCTGCAGAATGGTATACTGGCCTGAGTAAAGATGACATTCGTACCTTCGATGATTTGGCTGCCGCTTTCAAGAGTCACTATGGGTTTAACACCAGATTGAAGCCAAACAGGGAATTTCTTAGATCCCTCTTCCAGAAGAAGGATGAAAGCTTCCGTGAGTATGCAGAAAGGTGGAGGGGGGCAGCCGCCCGTATTACCCCTGCTCTAGATGAAGAGGAAATGACACAGACGTTTCTGAAGACGCTGAAGAAAGACTATGTTGAAAGGATGATCATTGCTACTCCGAGTAACTTCTCCGAGATGGTCACCATGGGAACCCGCCTGGAAGAAGCCGTCAGAGAGGGTATCATTGTGTTTGAAAAGGGTGAGTCCTCGAATGCACCAAAGAAGTATGGCAATGGAAATCACAAGAAGAAGGAGTCAGAAGTCGGGATGGAATCTAGCGAGGCCAATCAGTCCGTGGCCGCCGTTGCTCCCATCAATGCTACTCAACTACCTCTGTCGTACCAATACATCCAATACGCCCAACATCCATTCTTTCTGCCATTCTACCATCAGTATCCTCTACCACCGGGCCAGCCTCAGGTCCCGGTCAACGCTATCGCTCAGCAAGTGCAACAACAGCCACCGGTTCAACAACAACCACAACAGCAGCAAGGTCCTCAGGCCAGACCATCTTTCCCTCCAATACCAATGTTATATGCTGTATTGCTTCCTACTCTGCTGCACAAGGGGTACAGCACAACCAGACCCAGCAAGCCTCCGCCCAACCCATTACCTCCTCGGTTCCGTTCGGACCTCAGGTGCGATTTCCATCAAGGCGTTATAGGCCACGATGTGGAAGGATGTTACACTTTGAAGTATATTGTGAAGAAACTGATAGACCAAGGAAAGCTGTCTTTCGAGAACAATGTTCCGCATGTGCTCGATAATCCGCTCCCAAATCACGCGGTCGTGAACATGATTGAAGCATACGAAGAAGCTCCCCGCCTTGATGTTCGTAATGTTGCAACCCCTCTGGTACCGCTGCATGTCAAGTTGTGCCAAGCCTCTTTGTTTAACCATGACCATGCCGCTTGCAATGAGTGTCTTCAAAATCCTATGGGCTGTGACGTAGTGCAGAACGACATCCAGAGTCTGATGAATGATAACTATCTGATAGCCAGCGACGTTTGTGTGATTATGCCAGTCTTCCATGATACTCCCATTAGGAGCACGCCTTCGAAAGAGAATGTTGAACCTCTAGTGATAAGGCTACCTAGGCCAGTGCCCTTTGTTTCCACAAAAGCCGTTCCTTACAAGTACAATGCAACCATGATTGAGAACGGGGTAGAAGTGCCTCTGGTATCCCCAGCTGTAGTGAGCAACATTGCCGAAGAGACGACAACTCTGAGGAGCGGTAGAGTCCGTCCCCCTTTGTTCCAAAAGAAGACAGCCGCGCCCGCCACGGCTCCGGTTGACCAAACAACTCCACTTCCGGCTCCTCCTGTTGCTAAAGATGTTAGCCGACCAGGTCGGTCTATTGAAGATTCTAATTTGGACGAAATCCTGAAGATAATCAAGAGAAGTGACTACAAGATCGTGGATCTGCTGTTGCAAACCCCGTCGAAGATATCTATCGTATCTTTGCTCCTAAGCTCTGAAGCCCACAGGAAATCTTGCTAAAAGTGTTAGAGCAGGCATACGTCGACCACGAGGTCACGGTGGACCAGTTTGGTGGTATAGTGGGAAACATCACCGCTTGCAGTAATCTCTGGTTTGGCGAAGACGAGCTCCCCGAAGCAGGGAAGCATCATAATTTGGCCCTACACATCTCTATGAATTGCAAAACTGACATGCTGTCAAATGAATTGGTAGATACCGGCTCGTCTCTGAATGTGATGCCCAAATCAACTCTGGACCAGCTAAACTATCAGGGAGCACCTTTGAGGAGAAGTACTTTCCTGGTCAAAGCCTTCGACGGGTCCCGCAAGAACGTTCTCGGTGAAGTGGATCTTCCTATGACTATTGGCCCTGAAACATTCCTAATCACTTTCCAAGTCATGGACATCGATGCTTCCTATAGTTGTCTCCTCGGAAGGCCGTGGATACATGAGGCCGGCGCGGTTACCTCCACCCTTCATCAAAAGCTGAAATTTGTGAGGAATGGTAAGCTTGTTACTGTACATGGAGAAGAAGCATACTTGGTCAGTCAATTATCATCATTCTCTTGTATTGAAGCAGGGTTTGCTAAAGGGACTGAATTTCAAGGTTTGACTGTTGAAGGTACGGAGCCCAAGAAGGTCGGTGCCGCTATGACTTCTTTGAAGGACGCGCAAAGGGCTGTTCAGGAAGGATAGGCTGCCGGTTGGGGCCAGTTAATACAACTACTTGAGAATAAGCACAAAGAAGGTCTTGGGTTCTCCCCAACATCAGGAGTATCTACTGGGACGTTCTACAGTGCAGGGTTCACCAATGCAATTACTAAGGGTGCTATTGGGAGTGGTTCTAAGCCCGTGTTTGTTATATCAGGAGGCACTGCGAAGAATTGGAATGTCGTTGACCTTCCGTTGATCATGCATGATTCCGAGTAATGTGTCTTGTTGCTTAGGTCTTCGTTTTTCAAAATAACCATCTTTTCGCTCCGCCCAAATCGAAAATGATATTTTTGTAAGGGCATGTTTGTTTCGGCATTGCCATTATTAATAAAAATTGTCGTTTCTTTCACGACTGTTGTTTTTCTTAATGCTTTTTCCCTTGGAAATGATAGTAATGCCAGAAAAAACCAAAACATCTGTATTTTCTTATTAATTTCAAAAATCTGCATGAAAAATCCTTTCTAAAAATCATCCAACCATATCACGCAAATTGAACCATAATAAACCCGTTGAACACAGTGACCCTGTAGTTCCTCCAACTTTTGAATTCCCAGTGTTCGGAGCCGAAGATGAGGAGGATGATAATATACCAGATGAGATCGCTCGACTACTTGAACAAGAGGAGAAAGTCATTCAGCTTCACCAGGAAGAGATTGAGTTGATTAACTTGGGTACCGAAGACAATAAGCGAGAGATCAAGGTTGGTGCTGCACTGAAAGAGGGGGTTAAAAGGAGGATCTTCCAGCTTCTCCGAGAGTATTCAGATATTTTTGCATGGTCGTATGAAGATATGCCGGGATTGGATCCCCAGATCTTGGAACACCAGATACCAACAAAGCCAGAATGTCCCCCTGTCAGACAAAAGCCGAGAAGGACTCGTCCTGACATGGCTCTCAAGATTAAGGGCGAGGTGCAGAAGCAGATTGATGCAGGTTTCCTCATGACGGTCGAGTATCCCGAGTGGGTTGCTAATATTGTGACTGTACCAAAGAAGGACGGCAAAGTTCGGATGTGTGTTGATTACAGGGATTTGAATAAAGCCAGTCTGAAGGACAATTTTCCGCTGCCTCACATTGACGTGCTTGTCGATAATACTGCTCAGTGCAAAGTGTTCTCCTTCATGGATGGATTCTCGGGATACAATCAAATCAAGATGTCACCCAAAGACAGGGAAAAGACATCGTTCATCACTCCGTGGGGAACTTTCTGTTGCAAAGCGATGCCGTTCGGTCTGATAAATGCTGGTGCCACCTATCAGAGGGGGATGACCACGTTGTTCCACGATATGATTCACAAAGAAGTCGAGGTGTATGTGGACGACATGATTGTCAAGTCAAGCGATGAAGAGCAACATGTTGAATATTTGGCAAAAATGTTTGAAAGATTGAGAAAGTACAGGCTTCGACTGAATCCCAACAAGTGTACGTTCGGTGTCAGATCAGGGAAGCTGCTAGGTTTCATTGTCAGTCAAAGAGGCATTGAAGTAGATCTCGACAAAGTCCGAGCAATCCGTGAAATGCCGGCCCCGCAGACCGAGAAGCAAGTTAGAGGGTTCCTCGGACGTCTGAACTATATCTCCCGATTCATATCTCACATGACCGCGACCTGCGGGCCAATCTTCAAGCTACTCAGGAAGAATCAACCCATTGTGTGGAACGATGAATGCCAGGAAGCTTTTGACAACATCAAAGATTATTTGTTAGAACCACCAATCCTTGTCCCACCGGTGGAAGGAAGGCCATTGATTATGTATCTGTCAGTGTTAGATGAATCCATGGGATGTGTGCTCGGTCAACCGGACGAGACTGGAAAGAAAGAGCATGCCATCTACTATCTGAGCAAGAAATTCACTGACTGTGAGACTCGGTATACGATGCTTGAAAAGACTTGTTGTGATTTAGCTTGGGCTGCCAAACGCCTGCGCCACTACTTTATGAACCATACAACTTGGCCGATATCCAGGATGGACCCGATCAAATATATCTTTGAGAAGCCTGCAGTCACTGGAAAGATTGCGCGTTGGCAAATGCTGCTGTCTGAATATGATATTGTGTTCAAAGCTCAAAAAGCCATTAGAGGAGGTGTTATAGTTGATCACCTCGCTTACCAGCCACTGGATGACTATCAACCTATCAAGTTCGATTTCCCCGACGAAGAAGTCATGTATTTGAAGTCAAGAGACTATGAAGAACCGTTGATTGGTGAAGGCCCAGACCCTAATAGCAAGTGGGGATTGGTCTTCGACGGTGCTGTCAATGCTTATGGCAAAGGAATTGGGGCAGTGATTGTATCTCCGCAGGGGCATCACATTCCCTTTACCGCCCGAATTGTATTTGAATGCACAAACAACATGGCTGAATACGAAGCATGTATCTTGGGGATCGAGGAAGAAATCGACATGAGAATCAAGCACCTCGACATCTATGGAGATTCTGCGCTTGTTATTAACCAGATAAAGGGAGAATCGGAGACTCATCATGCCAATCTGATCCCTTACCGTGACTACGCGAGGCGTCTGCTGACATACTTTACGAAAGTCGAATTGCACCATATTCCCCGCGAGGAAAATCAGATGGCCGATGCTCTTGCCACTTTATCCTCCATGTTTCAAGTGAACCATTAGAACCACGTGCCAGTAATCAAAGTGCAGCGCCTTGACCGGCCTTCTCATGTGTTCGTCATCAGCGGTGTGACCATTCAAGCAAATGCGGATATAGTTGACAATAGACCCTGGTATTGTGATATCAAGCAGTTTTTGCAAAGCCGCGAGTACCCGCCGAATGCTTTCAACAAAGACAAGAAGACCTTGCGCAGATTGGCTAGCAAGTTCATGTTAGATGGGGATCTTCTATACAAGAGGAATTTTGATATGATATTGTTGAGATGTGTTGACGAGCGTGAGGCAGAGCAACTGATGCACGACATGCACGACGGCACTTTCGGGACCCATGCTTCGGGGCATACCATGTCTAGAAAATTATTAAGAGCAGGCTACTATTGGATGTCTATGGAACACGATTGCTACCAATATGCCAGGAAATGTCACAAATGTCAAATCTATGCTGATAAGGTTCATGTGCCTCCGCATGCCCTCAATATCATTTCCTCTCTGTGGCCTTTCTCTATGTGGGGCATCGACATGATTGGGAGAATTGAACCAAAAGCTTCGAATGGTCATCGTTTCATTTTGGTAGCGATTGATTACTTCACCAAGTGGGTCGAAGCTGCATCTTATGCCAATGTAACCAAGCAAGTGGTGGTTAAGTTCATCAAAAACAACATCATCTGTCGATATGGTGTTCCCAGCAAGATTATTACTGACAATGGTACCAACCTGAACAATGACATGGTGCAGGCCCTGTATGAGAAATTCAAGATTGAACATCATAACTCCTCTCCTTATAGGCCTCAGATGAACGGTGCAGTTGAGGCCGCCAATGTAACACCCTAATTTCCCATCTTAAAAATTTCATTAAATAAATCATATAAAATCAGAGTACTTCTCAAAGAAGTGTCACATTTCTTCTTTAAAAACAACTTGGATAATAATTTATCAAATTACAAAAACATTCAATTAAGCAGCGGAATTCAAATAGTCTCATCTCATAAATAGTCTTGGCTTAAAAGCCATCAAACGTCTCAAAACATTATTATTTCAACATCACTGAAAGTCAGCATTTAATCAAACATGATACATAAAGGAATAGACTCTACAAAAGACCCCATCCCGTTACGTATCAGAGCAACCCTACTTCACACATCCTCGCATCAACGCATCTAAGACTGGGTACCTGCACTTGCCCACAAGGCGGCAATTCCAGCAGAAGGGGTGAGATTCACAACAATAATATTAATATATAAATCATATGTCAAGATTAACAGTCATACATCCAACTCATAAACATATACATCATAGCACATCATAACATCATCATAAGCATCATCATAAACAACATTACATCACACATCAATGTCTCAAACATCATCTCATATATGTCACAATTGACTCGACTAAATGCAACACCTAACGTCTCAACATCATGCATGTGGTACCATATGATTATAGCATTAATATGCTTCACCGTCGCTTTGAGCAAATGCTCCACCGTCGCTTTGAGCAAATGCTCCACCGTCGCTTTGAGCATAAAGCTCCACCGTCTCATAAATATGCAAATGCATGGACTCGTCGTTTAACAACTTAATACACCGTCTCAAACATCATTACATTTTCAAGACTGACACATGCAGTTATAATAATTACATGGCAGAACATCATCTTGTTATTCATACATATTGCAACACTTAGCATCATTCACATATCATCATACTCATACATCATTTATATTCAACCATATATCATTTATCAACAGCTCAAGTAAATCATCAGCAATCATCTTTACAGAATACATTAAAGGGTATAAAACCTCACTAGCACTACCCAAAGGGCTCCTCTCAAAGTCCCATGCGAAACAGATCGCAAAACAACAAACAGTTCAGGAAGGCACTAACTCGCCACGGCGAGTACATCTGCTCGCCACAGGCGAGTACTCACATCAGCTCACTCACCAAAGGCGAGTTGGGGGCGAGCTGGAGGCGAGAAATCCTGGGTGCTTCGGCCTTTTTGACATTTTCACCAAAAATCCTCATTTTTAAGCTCTCTAAATCCAATTTGACCAAACCAACTTCGCAGGTCATCTCTATAAATATAGGGGCACTCAAAACCATCATCACTTGGGCCAAAGTGCTAAAATTTAAGGGACAAGCTCGCCACGGCGAGCTATGCTGCTCGCCTCGTGAGCAACCAAGGGGTACTCGCCACGGCGAGTGGTCACTCGCCACAGGCGAGCGATCTCAGAACCCACACGGGTTCAGACCAAAACTCACCAAAACATCTCCAATCTCTCCAATCTAACTTCTAATTCATCTGCAATGTCGTCCTAGGGGATAATCTAGGTTCTGTAACACGTCTCTACAGCATTACAACACAATCTCACATCAATCCATCACAATTCATCATAAAACCCTAATCCTCAAACCCATCCCAATCCTCACCAAACTCTATGCCAATCAAGAACAGATGATTTACAATTAAAATTACTGAAGTTAGGCTCACCCTTACCTGGAAAAAGTGCAGAAATTGCAGCCTAGCCTCTCTTCTCCCTTCAACCGTGTTTCTCTTCTTTTCCCAATTGTCTGCAACACGTAACCTAATTCTCTTAACCTACTTCTCTTATATACTCCCTCTCAACTTAATTAATTCTATCTCAACCCTCACAACTCTTCTTAATTATGAGTATAACCCCATTTCTCAAAATAATATATTTTTCCAACAAATCTCTATTTATTTATCAAATAAATATCCATATAAACATCACTTATATTATTTTATTAAACAATAAAATAATAACACGTCACACGTCACAAATACGTCACAAATACGTCACATAATCATCAAAATCATATAATATATAAACATATACCATATCATCTAATAAAATAATTAAATAATTAAAGAGGGCGTTACAACTCTCCCCCTCTTAAAGGATTTTCGTCCTCGAAAATTTACCTCGCTCAAACAACTCTGGATAGGATTCCAGCATCTTACTTTCTAGCTCCCAAGTCAAGCTTTCACCCGTCGCTCCGTCCCAAACAACTCTCACAAGAGGTATCTCCTTGCCTCTCAACGTCTTTGTCTTTCGATCATCAATCCTCACGGGTAAGGTCTCAACCGTAAGGTTGTCCCTAACTTGCACATCGTCACTTTGGATCACATGAGACGGATCCGGAACATACTTCCTCAGCTGAGATACATGAAAAACATCATGCAAATTCGATAAGTGCGGTGGTAATCCAACACGATACGCCACCGGCCCAATCCTCTCTGAAATCTGATAAGGACCAATAAACCTCGGAGTCAACTTCTTCGACTTCAAAGCACGTCCAACACCCGTCATAGGAGTCACTCTCAGGAACACATGATCCCCCTCTTGGAACTCAAGGTCCTTTCTACGCTTATCATGATAACTCTTTTGTCGACTCTGCGACGCTTTCATCTTTTCTTGGATCATTCTCACCTTCTCAGTAGTCTGTTGAACGATCTCTGGTCCTAAGACCACTCTTTCACCCGACTCAAACCAGCACAACGGAGTCCTGCATCTCCGACCATACAAAGCCTCAAACGGTGCCATTCCAATACTTGAATGGTAACTGTTGTTGTACGTGAACTCTATCAACGGAAGATGACTATCCCAAGCCCCTTCCTGCTCAAGTACACAAACCCTCAACAAGTCCTCCAACGACTGAATCGTCCTCTCCGACTGACCATCTGTTTGCGGATGATAAGCCGAACTCAACCTCAACTGAGATCCTAACGCCTCTTGCAAACTCTTCCAAAATCTAGAAGTAAATCTTGGATCTCTATCTGATACGATGCTCGAAGGAACACCATGCAGCTTTACTATCTCTTTAACATAAATCTCCGCCAACTCAGCTACAGGAAAGGTAATGTTAATCGGTAGAAAGTGAGCAGACTTCGTCAATCTATCAACAATTACCCAAATAGCATCGTTCCCTCTAGGAGTATTGGGCAAACTCGTCACAAAATCCATGGATATACTGTCCCATTTCCATTCTGGCACATCTAAAGGTACCATCATACCAGTCAGTTTCTGATGCTCAATCTTCGACTTTTGACAAACCAAGCAAGAATACACGAATTGTGCCACATCGCGTTTCAAACCAGACCACCAAAACAGCCTCTTTAAGTCATGATACATCTTCGTAGCTCCCGGGTGAATACTCAAGCTACTTCTATGACTCTCTTCAAGAATCATCTTCTTAATCTCTTCATTGTCAGGAATGCAAATCCTACCTCGGAATCTCAACATTCCTTGATCATCGACCCTAAAGTCACCATCCACAGTCCAATCATTAGCAATCAACAAGTCTACAAACTTGACATCTTCTTTTTGTGCTTCTTTGATATGCTTCAGGAAATCATTATCAATTCTCAACATTCCCAGTTTTATGCTCTGAGGTGTTCTTTCACACACCAAGCTCAAGTTTCTAAACTGTTCCAACAACTCAAATTCTTTCACCATCAACACGGACATATGCACAGTTTTCCTACTCAAGGCATCTGCAACTACATTTTCTTTACCAGGATGGTAATTCAAACCAAATCATCATCTTTAAGTAACTCAAGCCACCTTCTCTGCCTCATATTCAACTCCTTCTGATCAAATAAATATCTCAAACTCTTATGATCACTGAATACTTCAAACCTTGAACCATACAAGTAATGTCTCCATATTTTCAATACGAAGACCACAGCTGCCAACTCTAAGTCATGCGTCGGATAATTCTTCTCATGAATTCTCAACTGTCTTGAAGCATATGCTACCACCTTACCTTCTTGCATAAGCACACCTCCTAAACCCAACTTGGACGCATCACAATACACCACAAAAGGTTCATCGGGCTTTGGCAAAATCAAAACTGGAGCCGTCGTCAGGCGCTTCTTCAATTCATTGAAACTATTCTCACAATGTACATCCCACACAAAGGACTTACCCTTACACGTCAACTGCGTTAACGGAAGAGCCAACTTAGAAAATCCTTCTATAAACCTCCTGTAATAACCAGCTAGTCCCAAAAAGCTTCTAATCTCCGTAACCGACTTAGGAGTCTCCCATTGCGATACCGCTTCAACTTTAGACGGGTCAACCGCAATACCTTCACCAGAAATAACATGGCCAAGAAAACTTACTTCGTTTAGCCAGAAATCACACTTAGACAATTTAGCATACAGCTTCTTCTCTTTCAGCACTTGCAATACAATCTTCAAATGCTCTGCATGCTCAGCTTCAGTCTTAGAATAGATCAGTATATCAACAATAAAAACCACAACAAATTGATCCAAGTACTCATGAAAAATTCTGTTCATATATTCCATAAACACACCAGGCGCATTAGTAACACCGAAAGGCATCACCTTATATTCATAATGACCATAACGCGTCCTAAAGGCCGTCTTCTGCATATCTTCATCCTTCACCTTAATCTGATGGTAACCTGACCTCAAGTCAATCTTGCTGAATACCTTTGCACCCACTAACTGATCCATCAAGTCGTCAATCCTCGAAAGTGGATACCTATTCTTGATCGTCACTTTGTTCAGCTGTCTGTAATCAATGCACAATCTCATACTGCCGTCTTTCTTCTTCACAAGTAACACTGGAGTTCCCCATGGTGAAACACTAGGTCTCACAAACTTCTTATCCAGCAAATCCTCTAACTGTTTCTTCAACTCTGCTAACTCAGAAGCAGACATACGATAAGGTGTCATCGATACCGGCTTCGATCCAGGAACAAGGTCAATAGAGAACTCAACTTCTCTCTCCGGAGGCACATCTGGAATCTCATCAGGGAAAACTTCAGGAAAATCACAAACCACTTGCAGTTTATCAATTACCGCCTGATTCTCTAAAGATAACGAAGCCATCAGCGAAAACATCAACATCCCAATTCCTCTCATTCACTACCTTGTAGTGAGCCTTGGTATCCTCTTCATAAATTCTGCAGCTACTCACTAACTCAGAGAAGTTGCGGATCTTCTGATAACCAATGGCTCGCTTGATGTCAGCACGCAAGCCATCCTCGAACTTTATGCACTTCGAAAATTCAGCCGTCTCAGGAGTATAATGCGGGTAAAACTTAGCCAGCTCCACAAACTTTGCCGCATACTCAATCACCGACATGTTTCCTTGCTTAAGCTCCAGAAACTCTATCTCTTTCTTCCCACGAACATCTTCTGGGAAGTATCTGTTAAGGAACTCCCTCGTGAAAACAGCTCACGTCACCACAGCTCCGTCTTGCTCCAAAATGGGTAGAAGACTAACCCACCAAAACATCAGCCTCCTCCGCTAGCATGTGCGTGCCAAAACGCACCTTCCGCACATCATCACATTGCATGACTCTGAAGATCCTCTCTACTTCCTTGAGCCATGTTTGAGCCCCATCTGGATCATAGCGCCCCTTGAAGGTAGGCGGGTGATTCCTCAGAAAGGTCTCCAACATCCTAGTCCCATCATTTCCACCAGCGTTGTTCTGATTACCCACAGCATTAGCCATTGCTTCCAAAGCAGCAGCAAGGGCAGCATCGTTTCTACCAGCCATCTTAGTTCTCCGGAAAACAACATAAGTCAGGATAATACGATAATACTATTCTAACTCTAAGACAACGTCACTCGACTCTCTACTTGGCCGGACGGACCGACCTGCTCTGATACCAATTGTAACACCCCAACTTCCCATCTTAAAAATTTCATTAAATAAATCATATAAAATCAGAGTACTTCTCAAAGGAGTGTCACATTTCTTCTTTAAAAACAACTTGGATAATAATTTATCAAATTACAAAAACATTCAATTAAGCAGTGGAATTCAAATAGTCTCATCTCATAAATAGTATTGGCTTAAAAGCCATCAAACGTCTCAAAACATTATTATTTCAACATCACTGAAAGTCAGCATTTAATCAAACATGATACATAAAGGAATAGACTCTACAAAAGACCCCATCCCGTTACGTATCAGAGCAACCCTACTTCACACATCCTCGCATCAACGCATCTAAGACTGGGTACCTGCACTTGCCCACAAGGCGGCAATTCCAGCAGAAGGGGTGAGATTCACAACAATAATATTAATATATAAATCATATGTCAAGATTAACAGTCATACATCCAACTCATAAACATATACATCATAGCACATCATAACATCATCATAAGCATCATCATAAACAACATTACATCACACATCAATGTCTCAAACATCATCTCATATATGTCACAATTGACTCGACTAAATGCAACACCTAACGTCTCAACATCATGCATGTGGTACCATATGATTATAGCATTAATATGCTTCACCGTCGCTTTGAGCAAATGCTCCACCGTCGCTTTGAGCAAATGCTCCACCGTCGCTTTGAGCATAAAGCTCCACCGTCTCATAAATATGCAAATGCATGGACTCGTCGTTTAACAACTTAATACACCGTCTCAAACATCATTACATTTTCAAGACTGACACATGCAGTTATAATAATTACATGGCAGAACATCATCTTGTTATTCATACATATTGCAACACTTAGCATCATTCACATATCATCATACTCATACATCACTTATATTCAACCATATATCATTTATCAACAGCTCAAGTAAATCATCAGCAATCATCTTTACAGAATACATTAAAGGGTATAAAACCTCACTAGCACTACCCAAAGGGCTCCTCTCAAAGTCCCATGCGAAACAGATCGCAAAACAACAAACAGTTCAGGAAGGCACTAACTCGCCACGGCGAGTACATCTGCTCGCCACAGGCGAGTACTCACATCAGCTCACTCGCCAAAGGCGAGTTGGGGGCGAGCTGGAGGCGAGAAATCCTGGGTGCTTCGGCCTTTTTGACATTTTCACCAAAAATCCTCATTTTTAAGCTCTCTAAATCCAATTTGACCAAACCAACTTCACAGGTCATCTCTATAAATATAGGGGCACTCAAAACCATCATCACTTGGGCCAAAGTCCTAAAATTTAAGGGACAAGCTCGCCACGGCGAGCTATGCTGCTCGCCTCGCGAGCAACCAGGGGGTACTCGCCACGGCGAGTGGTCACTCGCCACAGGCGAGCGATCTCAGAACCCACACGGGTTCAGACCAAAACTCACCAAAACATCTCCAATCTCTCCAATCTAACTTCTAATTCATCTGCAATGTCGTCCTAGGGGATAATCTAGGTTCTGTAACATGTCTCTACAGCATTACAACACAATCTCACATCAATCCATCACAATTCATCATAAAACCCTAATCCTCAAACCCATCCCAATCCTCACCAAACTCTATGCCAATCAAGAACAGATGATTTACAATTAAAATTACTGAAGTTAGGCTCACCCTTACCTGGAAAAAGTGCAGAAATTGCAGCCTAGCCTCTCTTCTCCCTTCAACCGTGTTTCTCTTCTTTTCCCAATTGTCTGCAACGCGTAACCTAATTCTCTTAACCTACTTCTCTTATATACTCCCTCTCAACTTAATTAATTCTATCTCAACCCTCACAACTCTTCTTAATTATGAATATAACCCCATTTCTCAAAATAATATATTTTTCCAACAAATCTCTATTTATTTATCAAATAAATATCCATATAAACATCACTTATATTATTTTATTAAACAATAAAATAATAACACGTCACACGTCACAAATACGTCACAAATACGTCACATAATCATCAAAATCATATAATATATAAACATATACCATATCATCTAATAAAATAATTAAATAATTAAAGAGGGCGTTACAGCCAACAAGAATATCAAGAAGATTGTACAAAAGATGGTAACTACGTACAAAGACTGGCATGAGATGTTGCCTTATGCCCTGCACGGCTACCGCACTACAGTACGCAGTTCAACAGGGGCAACGCCTTTCTCCCTTGTATATGGCATGGAAGCAGTTCTCCCTTTGGAAGTAGAAATCCCGTCCCTCCGCGTGATCATGGAAGCAAAATTGTCTGAGGCTGAATGGCGCCAGAGTCGGTATGATCAGTTCAATTTGATTGAGGAAAGACGTCTGGATGCTTTGGCTCGTGGACGACTATATCAAACAAGAATGAAAACTGCTTTTGACAAGAAAGTCTGTCCTCGGGAATTCAAGGAAGGTGAACTTGTTTTGAAAAGAAGAATGAGCCAGCAACCCGACCCAAAGGGTAAGTGGACGCCAAACTACGAAGGACCATATGTTGTCAAGAAGGCCTTCTCCGGCAGAGCTTTAATTCTTACACACATGGATGGTGTGGAACTTCCTAACCCTGTGAATGCCGATATAGTCAAGAAATACTTTGCCTAGATATATGAAAAGAACAGCGTGGTAGGTCGAAAACCCGAAAGGGCGGCCAAGGCAAAAATGAGATTGAAACGAAAGGCAATCGACTATATGTGGCAAACCACCATCCCCTTGGGGCACGAGCAACTAATGAATGGACGCTCTCATCCGAGGCTGATGTTCCTATGAATTCAAAATTTCTGGGAACTGTAGTGACCACTGTGTTCAATGTACCACCAACCCATAAAATTACCATTTTCCAAGCTTTGTAAATCCGTGGAGTTACGCCTCTAGCTGACTACTACTCTTATACGTCGATTTGAGCCTATGCTTTTGTTTGAAACTCTATTTCTTCATTCTATTTTCAAGGCTTTATACAAAAAATTTCTTTCTATTTTGATAATGACAATGTCTGAAACAAACATCTTTGAAATTGAAAATTTTTGTGTGTATTTTGAAAACCAACCTGGGCAACTAGGTGCATTCAAACGAAACATGCATGAAAAAACGTGGGTTGATATCCATTTCGATGCAAGTTACCAGCAGGCTCTCTCCCTAGTACGGTCTGTGGTCAATGGCAAGAATGAAAAAACAGAATGAAAGATACAAAAATGAATAAGCTCGCTAAGCTGAAAACCCGAAAGGGAAGTTTAGGCAAAAATGAGCACCCCGATGGATTGACAACCTTCAAAGGCAACTCAGGCAAAAACAGGGGCACTTGAAAAGAATTTATTCCCCGATGGATTGAAAACCCGAAAGGGCAATCCAGGCAAAAATGGGATGAAAGGAAAAAATAAAAGAAAAAAACAAAAGCAAACATGCAAAAAAGCATTGGCCACAGATGTGATATCCGAAGTGTGCTCGACAGTAGAGCGTCCAGCAATAGCAGTACCATCAAGAGGTTTCACTCTCTGCAAGTCTATGAACGGGATATGGCTCCCTGCCCTCAACAATGGTCTTGATGTGTCTTCAAACGACGGCATCCCCAGAAGAGGAACTTTTGCAAGTATATGTCAGAGCACGAGCCATTACGTGCCCAATATTCCAATGTTTTGTCTGTCTCTGCGAAATTATGTCTGCAAATTGCCAATCATCATGCATTTCAAAGCATTCATACATGCATAATCATGCATCTTATATGCTCATGCATCTGATAAAATTGTTATGTCGTTCATACACATTGCATCTTCAATTCCTATGTTAATCTCTGTCAATGTTTCAAGTCAATTTCAAACCCTTACAGTCATGTCAAATTTCAAATTTTTATAATCATGTCAATTTCAAACTTCAGCGGTCCTATAAATTTCAAGATTTCTACAGTCATGTCTATCGATTCCAATTTGTTTTTTCAATACCGTCCGTTTCTGTTATCGGCCAAGTGGCTAGTTCGCATTCAAGAACAGCTTGTGCCTGTCAATTCACTCTTGCTATCGGTCAAGTGGCTAGTTCACATCCAAGAACAGCTTGTACCTGTCAATTTGCTTTCATTCTTGTTATAGGTCAAGCCGCTAGTTCAAATACAAGAACAGCTTGCACCTGCGCTTTGTTTCTGCCGTCAGCCAAGTGGCTAGTTCGAATCGAAGAGCAGCTTGTGCCCCTTTTACTTGTCAGTATTCCCGGTCAAGTTCCCAGTTCGAGCCAAAAGAATAACTTGCACCTGTCAAATTTGCTATTGAGTCTCCCCAGTGAGTCTTGTTATTTGCTATCTTGTTAACGTCTACCAATCCCGCAATGGATACGGCATACTCTGTTATTTGCTATTCTGTTAATGTCTACCAGTCCCGCAATGGATACGACATATTTTGTTAAATTCAATTCTCAATCTGTCTTGCATTCATAATCAAAATGTTGCATGGCATACACAACATTTACGAACGTATTTTTACGCCCAAAATCAGTACTAATGTCGATATTTAAGTATCTTCGTCACGTCAAGCCAAAGACTCTGTCTCTTGACTCGTCCAGACGAAGAAACTTAAATAGGGGCAGCAGTTATACCCTCATTTTGGACCTAAAAATACTCGTTCAAACTTCTTTTTGGTTCTGATTATTTCAAATTCACTATGTCTATTTTACAATTTTTACTATGCTACAAACGCACATTTTACTGTTATTATCTCCAATCTTCCTGCGTTTAAAACCATCCAAAATGTTTTCTTGCATTACAAGTCCTTAAAAAGGGTTGCTAAAACCATTGCGTATTTTCTTGCATTTTATTCCAATTTTTTGCATAAGATCATACAAAAGGGTATTTTGGTCATTTCCTACAAAGGAACCCATTTTAGTCCCTACAATTTATCCCTGAGTCTTTTCAACTTGTCTGCATGAATCATTAATCAAATTTTGTACAAAAATCATCTTAGTTTTGCATCTGAGTCAGTCCGAGTCAGTTTGAGTCAGTCTGAGTCGTTTTAGTCCCTAGGGGCATTTTGGTCTTTTCACATCAAACAATATTTTGACAGAGAGGTATTTTGAAATACCTCATTTTGGTAGTTTGTCCGTTTTAGTCCGTTTTTTCATTTTTAACTGTTTCACTTTACGTTTTTTCCAAAATTACTTTTTTACCAATTTTATCTGACTTTTTGCAAATGAGTCCAATTTTATTTTTATTGCATTTTGGTCCCTGAGGCAGTTTCCAAAATTGTATTTTGGTCCCAATTTTTTTTAAAATTTGCATTTTTAGGTTTTTTACAATTGCATATTAGTCCTTCAAGTTTATTATTTTGCAGAAAGGTCCCAAGTCACAAATTGTACAAGGCCGAGCCATTTTAAGTCCAAATACAGGTGTCACCATCTCACTGGTCCAAAGGCACACCTGGCGGCTTATAAATAGTGCAGAGTGTCAGAAAAGGGGGATCCCACTCATTACACGCCACATCACAAACGAATTCGTCAGTGATTCCGTACGATCAAGCGAATTCAATGAATTCAAGCGAATTCAATGGAGTTTTCGTTGGTTCTCAGTGATTCAAGGCCGAATCATCATCATTGAACCTTCTTTCTGCAATTCAAGCACAGAATTCGTCACTGAAAGCAACAAATTCCGTACGATCACAAAAAGGAGAAATTGAGAAGAAAAGGGAAAGAATTTCAAAGGTTTCGAACCGGCGAAGAAGAAGAAGAAGAAACACCGATTTATTTTCGGATTTCGAATCAGAATCAGCAAAACAGAATCAAGTTCAAAGAGTTCCGAAGATTCCAACCAAGATCTCCGAATAAAACACAGGTAAGAATCAAAAACTCACCTCTTCATGCTCAAGAACCACAACGAATCTGAATCAACATGGATCCGTAGGATTTTGAACGAGTTTGGTTCAAAAGTTTTGAAACCCTAAAAATTTTCCAAAACCGTGAAAGATTTAACGGTTTACAAGGCGTAAAAACCGTTGTAAACCTATGAATCCCTAAGGATTTCATCAGAGAGAGATTTAAAATCAAGAAATAAGACCAAAAAACCATTCCAAATCCGTGAAAAGGAAATCAAGATTCACGTCGATTTAGTCGATGCATGCGTTTTCCAGTCACAGATCCATGCTTAGAGTGATAAGACGAAGAGATTAAGCTATGATTCATGTGTTTCTGAGTTGGTTTGAGCCATTTAGGGTTAGGGTTTCAATGGACCTCGCCGGCGTGAGAGAAGAGAGAAGAGAAGAAAGAGAAACATTGCAAAAAATGAGAGAAAACGGGTTGGGGACGTGTTATATAAGGCGCTGGAACCGGGCGGGTTTTGACCCGATCCAGCGCCCCACGCCTTGGACCGTTTGATCCAGGTCTTGATGGATCTGGATCAATCCAACACTCCTGAAGCGTTCTGGAGATCCGGATCCATCAACCGCGTGGGTTTGGGTCGTTTAGATTGGGTTTTGTGGTTTCTTTTCAGTTTTCTTGACTTCCTTGCTAATTGCACCTATATTTATGCTACCTGAACCCCTGTGTATGTTAATTTTCTTACAAAAAAATTCCTAAAAATAGCTATGTGTTTCTTGGTGCATTTTTAACTGTTTTGTGGTATTTTCACATTTTGAAATGGATAAAAATATATGTGTGCCAATTATTCCTCTTGATTTGAATATTTTTGTGTTCTTTATGGAATTTCTTGCATGATTTTGGCGTCAATTCAACGCCACATGATCCCAATGTTGGTTATATGATTTTGTGATGATTTTGCTCATGATTCTATGCCCTTGCTACTGTTTGAGTGTTTAGATCTTGATTTCTTATATTGAAAGTAACTTGAATGGTTTTAGAAGTTGAAATATGCATATGTGATAACTTTGTGCCTAAAATTGCCTTGTAATTCACATTCCTATACTTCAAATGAGTCACTAAAATCATGCTAGGATAGGTATTTTAGGTCATGTGTTAGATGAGCTTTACATCTAGGTTTTGTGCATTCCTTTATCATATTTTGGCTATTATTTTCACTATGTGTTGTAACGCCCATTTTTTATTATTTAATTATTTGATTTATTTGAGAAATTGCTATATATTTTTATATATATTATGTGATGTTAAGTGAAGATTTAAGATGTTTTTATGTGACGTGGCGACTTATTTTGTTGTTTAATAAAATAAGATTTGAAAATAAAATAAAATATTTAGTTATGGGTTAGTTTTGGATTTTAGAGAGTTATGTGGGAGAAAGAGTAAATAAGATAAGATTTGTTGGGAGTATATAAAGGGAAAATTAGGTCAAGAGAGTCAGTAGTACGCGTACAGAGTTTTGGAAAAAAGGGAGAAAACGGACGTGAAGGGAGAAGAGCATTAGGGCTGCGATTTTCTGCTTTTACCAGGTAAGGGTGAGCCTAGCATTTGATTATATTATTCTGTAATTCATCTAATCAAGATTAAACAATCATAGGGCTGTTTTGAGAGAATTGAAATTAGGTTAAAAGTGAAGAAAAATCATGAATTAAGCCATAAAGCTGTAGAATAGATGTTTATATTGAGTACAGAACCTGGATTATTCATACTGATGATATTTCTGAGAGTTTAGACGATTTAGATGGTGAATTTGGGAACTTTTAGTGTGATTTTCGCAGAACCCGTAAGCATCTGTTCATCGCTCGCCTAGGCGAGCTATGCAACTCGCCGCGGCGAGTAGACCTAGATCGCTCGCGAGGCGAGCAACCCAGTTCGCCATAGCGAGCATTACCCTAGAACTCGCGAGGCGAGCACTCCAACTCGCCATAGCGAGCAGGACCTTAGTTACTCGCGAGGCGAGCATTCCCACTCGCCATAGCGAGTTGTGTCAGAACCCAGAACCGTGTTCTGTTTGCGAACTGTTTCGCATAGAACCTTGAGAGATGACCTTTGGGTAGCTTCTGGGACTTTTAATGATGTTTAACATAATCTGTAATGATGATATACGATGACTGAGATGGCTTGTGATGATTTTATGATGCTTATATGTGATATATGAATCAAATAAGTGATGAATGCTTGATTTACATGCGATGTTTTGTCATATTGATGTTATATCTTGTGATGTATTTGCTGCTATATTGCTGTCTACGTATGTATAGTTGCTGCATGTGTCAGTCCTTGATGATTTAAGATGTTTTGTGACGTTTAAGAGGTTAACTTGTTTAAGTTAAAAGTGTTGAGTCTCATGCATACTCATTCTATGATGGGGGCTTATGCCCTGGAGTTTTTACTCACCAGCGACGAGGGCTTATGCCCTGGAGCTTTGCTCACCAGCGACGAAGGCTTATGCCTTGGAGTATATTTATGCTCATAGTGACGAGGGCTCATGCCCTTGATTGGTACCACATGCATATAAGACGTAGGGTTGCATAGTCAAGTGATGATGTCGAGTCGTGTCGTCTAAGATGTTTATTAAGATGTTTATGATGTTGATTATGATGATGCTAAATGATGTGTTTTTTATGTTGACGTTCTAAATGCTAGATGTTTATCCGTGATAAGTTGAATTATGTTGGTTGTTGAATTGTGATTATTTAATTACATGTTTAATATAATTATTTGTGAATCTCACCCCTTCTGCTGGAATTGCCGCCTCGTGGGCAAGTGCAGGTAACCAAGATTAGGTGCAGACGTGTGAGGATTTCTGCAGTTGAGTCTAGGTGCTCTGATACGTAACGGGATGGGGAAAACCTTGCTTATATCTTCTCTGTTCCTTGCGTATTATGTTATTTTACATGCTTATGTTTATCTTGAAGACTTTGATAATAAGATGTTGATGAGGCCTGCGTGCCAAAGACCTTTGAGATGTTTATTTTATATGATTATTCCGCTGCGATATTTTATGAAGATTTAATGTTTATTTAATCATTAACATGAGACGTTTTAAGATATGTGATGCCCTGTTTACGTGTTTACTCTGATGCATGCTATTCTTTTTAAAGAAATTTTTATGTTGGGAAAACGGGGTGTTACAATTGGTATCAGAGCAGGTCGGTCCGTCCGGCCAAGTAGAGAGTCGAGTGACGTTGTCTTAGAGTTAGAATAGTATTATTGTATTATTCTAACTTATGTTTGCTTTGTTAAGGATTAAGATGGCTGGAAGGAATGACGCTGCGATTGCTGCTGCCTTGGAAGCTGTTGCTCAAGCTGTGGGACAGCAACCGAATGCTAATGCTGGTGCTGGTGCGGAGGTCCGTATGCTGGAGACCTTCTTGAGAAACCATCCTCCTACCTTCAAGGGGAGATATGATCCGGATGGAGCCCAGACTTGGCTCAAGGAGATAGAGAGAGTGTTCAGGGTGATGCAGTGCACGGAGGTGCAGAAGGTGCGTTTCGATACGCACATGCTGGCTGAGGAGGCGGACGATTGGTGGATTAGTCTTCTACCTACCCTGGAGCAGGACGGTGCTGAGGTGACCTGGGCAGTGTTTAAGAGAGAATTCCTCAACAGATATTTTCCTGAGGATGTGCGGGGCAAGAAAGAGATAGAATTTTTAGAGCTAAAGCAAGGGAGCATGTTTGTGACGGAATACGCTGCGAAATTTGTGGAGCTGGTCAAGTTTTATCCACACTACTCTGCTGAGACCGCCGAATTTTCTAAGTGTATCAAGTTTGAGAACGGATTGAGAGCTGATATCAAGAGGGCTATAGGGTATCAGAAGATTAGAAACTTTTCTAAGTTAGTGAGCAGCTGCAGGATTTATGAGGAGGACACGAAGGCTCATTACAAGGTGGTTAATGAGAGGAAAGGAAAGGGGCAGCAAAGTCGTCCTAAGCCCTACAGTGCCCCTGCAGATAAGGGCAAACAGCGAGTTAATGATGAGAGGAGACCTGTGAAGAAGGATGCTCCTGCTGAGATAGTTTGCTATACTTGTGGCGTGAAAGGCCATAAGAGTAATGCTTGTCCTGGAGAGGTGAAGAGGTGTTTTTGTTGTGGCAAGAAGGGTCATACTACTGCTGATTGCAAACGTGGTGATATTGTATGCTTTAATTGTAATGAGGAAGGTCACATTGGGTCCCAGTGCACACAACCTAAGAAGACTCAGACTACTGGGAGAGTTTTTGCTTTGTCTGGTACGCAGACGGAGAGCGAGGATCGCTTGATCAGAGGTACTTGTTATTTTGATAATATACCTTTAGTTGTTATTATTGATACTGGTGCCACGCATTGTTTTGTTGCTCTTGATTGTGCTGCTAAGTTGAATCTTGTTGTATCTGATATGAATGGGGAGATGGTTGTCGAAACTCCAGCTAAGGGTTCGGTGACTACTTCCCTTGTGTGTTTAAGATGTCCTGTGTCTATGTTTGGTCGTGATTTTGAGATTGATTTAGTATGTCTACCGTTGGTTGGGATGGATGTGATTTTGGGGATGAATTGGTTAGAGTACAATCATGTTCTGATTAATTGTTTTAGCAAGACGGTGCATTTTTCTTCTCCCGAGGAAGAGAGTGGCGCAGAGTTCCTATCTACTAAACAGTTGAAGCAGCTGGAACGCGATGGAATTATGATGTTTTCTTTGATGGCGTCTTTATCTATTGAGAATCAGGCAGTGATTGATAAACTACAAGTGGTATGCGACTTTCCTGAAGTTTTCCCAGATGAGATTCCTGATGTACCTCCAGAAAGAGAAGTTGAATTTACGATCGATCTTGTTCCTGGAACGAAGCCTGTGTCTATGACGCCTTATCGTATGTCAGCTTCTGAGTTGGCTGAGCTGAAGAAACAGTTAGAGGATTTGCTTGATAAGAAGTTCGTGAGACCAAGTGTGTCACCGTGGGGAGCTCCAGTGTTGTTAGTCAAGAAGAAAGATGGAAGTATGAGGTTGTGCATCGACTATCGTCAGTTGAATAAAGTAACGATAAAGAATAGGTATCCACTTCCGAGAATTGACGACTTGATGGATCAGTTGGTGGGTGCTTGTGTATTTAGC
Source organism: Medicago lupulina (assembly GCA_958299785.1). Lineage (NCBI taxonomy): Eukaryota > Viridiplantae > Streptophyta > Magnoliopsida > Fabales > Fabaceae > Medicago > Medicago lupulina. The sequence goes on from OY283140.1 coordinate 57,568,430, forward strand.
AAGATAGATTTGAGATCGGGTTACCATCAAATTAAAGTGAAAGATGAGGATATGCAGAAGACGGCGTTTAGGACGCGTTATGGACATTATGAGTATACGGTGATGCCTTTCGGTGTTACTAACGCACCCGGCGTATTTATGGAGTATATGAATAGAATCTTCCATGCTTATTTGGATCGTTTTGTTGTGGTGTTCATCGATGATATTCTTGTTTATTCTAAGACCGAAGAAGAACATGCTGAGCATTTGAAGATCGTCTTGCAAGTGTTGAAAGAGAATAAGCTTTTTGCCAAGTTGTCTAAGTGTGAGTTCTGGTTGAAAGAAGTAAGTTTTCTTGGTCATGTTATTTCTGGCGATGGCATTGCAGTTGATCCGTCTAAAGTTGAAGCGGTATCGCAATGGGAGACTCCCAAGTCGGTTACTGAGATTAGAAGCTTTTTGGGTCTAGCTGGTTATTATCGAAGATTTATAGAGGGATTTTCTAAGTTGGCTCTTCCGTTAACGCAGTTGACGTGTAAAGGAAAATCTTTTGTGTGGGATGTTCATTGTGAGAACAGTTTTAATGAATTGAAGAAACGTTTGACGACGGCTCCAGTTTTGATTTTGCCGAAGCCCGATGAACCTTTTGTGGTGTATTGTGATGCGTCCAAGTTGGGTTTAGGTGGTGTTCTTATTGATAGACGTTTGGCAAGTGCACCAAATACTATCGAAGTAGTAAAATATCGATCCCACGAGGATTGTTTTTAATCGCAATAAGTTAATTTCGTTATGCAATAGGATGTTTAAAGGTTATTATAGTTTTGCCACTAGGCGGTAGATTTGTTTGTTTTAATAACAAAAATAACAAAATGATAAAGTTTGTTTAGAAAATATGGAGAGAGATGAGATCGGATCGTCGAATCCTCTATGTTTCCCTTAATTGGTTACTCTACTCTATTCCTATTAATGGTTCTTTAAGTCCCACGATAGTTAACAAAATAGCCCTAATCAATCCCTTGAGTTAGGACCCTCTTCTTAAACTACAGCCCCTAATTCCTTAGGTGGTCTAATAATTCTCGAAGGTTTAAGCACGTTAACCTAATATCACTAATAAACGATTATCCATTCCTAGACTAACCATGTTTATTAGAACAATTCAATTAAGTCTAAGTTGAAAGCTAGGGTTAGTAGTCATTCATTCTCACGAAAACATATTTATATTTGATCAGGATATAAAAAGCATTAAGAACAATTGAATTGAATAAAGACTTAAATAATCATTAATATGGAATAGAGTTTCATCACAGCAACATAAGATCAACTAGGGTTTACACAGAATCATCTCGGATCCAATCTCTAAGAGATTTAGCTACTCATAACAATGTTTACAAATAGCATAATCAATTGAATCATTAAAACATACATGTAACTGGTAAAAGGATGAAGAAATCGTCCTCCTTGCAGTCACCTTGATGTCCAAATCGCACTTTGCTCTCCAAGATTCGTAACCCTTGTTTTTGGAAAAGACTTCAGCTTAAATAGGCCCAGAAATTCGCCCAAAACGTGTCACGTTTTAAGTAAAACGTGTCACATTTTCTCCTTCAGTAGCAAGTAACCAAATTAGGGTTTCACAAAACGTGTCACGTTTTTGCCAACGTGACACGTTCTTCTTTCTTCTCAAAACATGCTCTCTGACTTGTGAAAACGTGTCACGTTTTTTAGCAAGCGTGACACGTTTTTGTGACTTGCACCATTCTTCAGTTTTCTTGCTTTTTCTTGCTTTTCATGCGTTTCTTGCTGCTTAAGTTGCTTTGTGACTCCATAAAATGATAAAATATACATAGAAATTACGTAATGACAGCATGTCATCACAACCCCAAACTTAAACCATTTCCTGTCCCCAAGGAATTTACATGCAAAATTGACAGTTGACAGTAAAATAACAAGTACCTGCTCAAGTGATGGTAATCCAAAAAGTTCATCTCCTTACTAGCTAAAGGTGAGCCAGTTTGACTTGAATGCATCCACCAATTCACAACTCCACGCACAAAATGAATAGGGTTCACACTCAATCACATGCAAAGCTACATATTACCATACGCTTGAAAAGTTTCTAAACGTCAATTAAAGTCAATATCAATACACACTTTGAGGTCTTTAAGGGTTATAACGGGGCTTAGGTGAAGGTGGGATGATATTTGGATAAGTAGGCTACACAAAATGCGAGTTAGGCACTCCTACGTCAGTTAGGACATAATTCAATCATCTTTCACCTATGTAACACAATTCTTAGTCAGAAAATGGGGCTAGAGAACATTATTCAACATAGGGACACTCGAGTTTGAAGTTACTCGGATTTTAAATGTCTTTGTCCCTTTTTAATTCTCTTTTTTTTGATACACCTTTTTTTGAGTGTATGTATATTATATATTTTTTTTCTCTCTTTTTTTTTTGTATTGTTCTCTAGTTCCCCCACCCCAAACTTAATTGGTTGCAAATTCCAAAAGCAACCCCAAACTTAATCCTTAGCAACATTCTATCATGCCTAACTCAGAAAAACATTATGGGATAAATCCTACAAGTCTCTAAGTTTGTAATGTAGTTTGTCACCGAACAAAAAGTTCTATCCTACCGGCTCATCTTGTTTAAGAAAAGGATGAATGCAATATAATCAGGGTAGGCTTCAAAAGGCTCACAGGACCAAGCACTTTTGCCTCAGTGTGTATTTGACATAAACCAATCAACAGAAAAGAAACAATGCAAGTTCTAGAAATGTAGATGCATGGAACACTCTATATAAGTAAATTGAAAAATAAAATTTGGCCATGAACCTTACAGTTATGATATCTGGGAGTTGTGACTACCTAGCACTGCCGTACACTTCGCCTTTTACTCAAGTCACTCCTCCTTATGAACTTTCGAAAAAATCACTCGAGCACACATTTGTTACTAAACTGTAAAAGGTCAATAAAACACATAAATTCATCAGTAATAAACAAGTTCAGGCTCAATTACATCACAGGGGGATACAGCTGATTAAACTTCAAATTGTTCGAAAATAAAATGAAAAAGTACATCAAAATGAAAGGAAAACTGCTGAAACAAACAGAAAAAAAAAAATAATAATAATAGATGAGCCATCAGTAGCCCATCAATCCTGCATCAAGTTTGGGTCAATCCATGTGCTCGGGTTCTGCTCCTCATAGGTGTCTTCGCCAAAATGCGACCTCGACCTCGCACCACCAGCAGCAAAGTCTGCCCTAATCTCCTGCTCTCTTGCTTGGGCACGACCTCTGGTGACATCAAAGTATTGGTCCATCGCCTCCTCGGACCCATCAAAACGGTCAAAAGACCCAGTAATCGCTCTCCTGTTGAGGCAGACTGCCTCAGTAAGCTCTGGCCCGAACCTAGGACGGTTCCAATACTCTTGGTCTGACACCTCATTCATCCAGTTGCAGTGGCCGAACATGTAGTCCAGCATCATGGGATGAAGAGGTGCATGGGCACCTTGTTAGCTGCTTCCTTCTCCCGACACCAACTCTGGCTGAGGCGGGGGCTGTTGTGGTTGTGGCTGAGGCTGAGGGCCTGCTTCCTCCTCAGCTCCCAACTGCTGCATGCGCTCCAGATAATCCTTCAGAAAGACCTCCATATAGTTATCAGTGATTGGCTTCATCATCTTTGTCTCGAGGTCATTGATGTAGCACTCGCAGTCAGCTTCCTCACAAAGCCAGTTGATGAGGCTCATGTGAGGGATGGCTTTCTTGTTCCCTTGGACAAACTCAGCAATGTTGTTGGCAATCAACTCACCAACATTTATAGGGCTACCCTCCATGATGGCAGCAACAGTATGCACCCGAGATAAGGGAATCTCAGATGAACAGGAAGTACCTTCTAATGTTTGCACCACAAATGATGCCCAAGCCTTAGCAACCGGCTTGAAATCAGCTTTCAGCAACATCTTCCTGCTCTTCTGCCATTGAGCGCCCTCCACACACAGTAAGGCTTTCACCTCTTCCCACGTTTCCTCGTCCCAGTTAGCACATGTCTCCCTCCTCCTCTTGACATCACATTGTTCCGGGGGAACGATCTTCAGCATGGTATTGATAGCCTCAGGGGAGAAATCAATGGTCTTTCCCCTCACATAAGATTCATACCGCCGCCCGGAGAACCGAGCATTGGCATAAAACTCAAGCGCCATGGTCTTGTTGGCCTCTTGGAAAACCATATTATTCAGCCCGTCCCACCCTCGAGCCGTGATAATTTGTTCAAACTCAGGGTTGCCTAACAATTTAGGGAGTAGGAACCCCCTCTCTGGTATCACCCGATAACTTCTGATTTCTTTGAAGCGGTCACGGGCCTTGATGTCATGGAAACGGTAAGCTAGAGTGGGTGGTACGGCTGGTGGGGCTGTGGGTTTAACCGGTTGTTTGCGTTTGGCGGTGGTTTTGGGTTTTTTGGCTTGTGGAGCTTTTCCTTTCTTTCTAGCATCGACCATGGTGAAGGTTTAGGGTTAGGTCAAGGGAAAGGTGAAAGTTTGAGATTAGGGTTTTGAGGTTAGGTGAGGATGGTGAATTTTGAGAGGTTGATGATGTTGATGGTAGTTTTTTGTGGTTGTCTTGGTGATTTGAAGATGGAAAGTTGAAGGTTTTTGGTGTAGAAAGTTGAGAAGTTCGTAGGTTAGGGTTCTGGGAAAATTTTGACAGAGTTTGGCTACTTTTGGAAGTGAATGGGATGATTTTCGTGTGAAGGGTATATATAGGGGAGAAAAACGTGTCACGTTTGGCCAAAAACGCGTCACGTTTTTCGTTTTGTAACAGTAAAATTTTTGAAACCACCTAATAAACGTGTCACGTTTGGGCGAAACGTGACACGCTCCACTCTTTTGAAAAAATTTGGTTCCCAGAAAACGTGTCACGTTCTGGCCAGCGTGACACGTTTTTGCTAAACAGAATGCTTGTTTTTGAGATGCTTCAGAGGTGGCAAAAACGTGGCACGTTGTGCCCAAAACGTGTCGCGTTTTTGCCCAGTATTGGACTTGAAATTTTTCTTCCTCTGATCGTTTCAGCGAAAATATTTTTGTATTTTTGATTTTGATTTTTTTTGAAAGCCATAAAAGACAAGAAACAATAAAACTAAAAAAAAAAAAAAAAAACAAAAAAAAAAATACCTGCGAGAAAATAAAATGGTGGGTTGCCTCCCACAAAGCGCTTCTTTACCGTCACTAGCTTGACTATAGACTTCAACCACTGTTAGGGTGGCAAATATGATAGAAAGAATATATCATCCTTCTTCTTCCTCTTGTTTGGTAGGAATTCCATGAATTTGGCACAAAGATTCAGATACTCCCTTGCACCCACAGTGAAACCTTTAGAATTTGAGCTCTCCCACCTTAGAGAAGGACGTGCATCCATCTGCACATGAGTGATTTCCTCAACCTCCGTTGGTTCAGACTTCGGGAAAATATCAACACTCCTCACTTTGGGTTTTTCTTCAATCACAACCTTATGACACTCAATCTCCATCTGAACCAATTTCCTCTGAGACTCATGTGCTTTCTCAACAAGATCACCACACTGAAGATCAAACTTCTCAAATGAAACTTGATTTGACACCAAGAAGTCATCTAAAATATTTTGAAGTTGAGTATTGTAATCTATGTTGATCACCTCGTTCTTCCCTTCACAATTACTACCTGGTTGATTCGCCTCATCACGACCACATCTCTCCTTTAATATCGAGATTTGACTGTCCATACATTTTATCTTCAAAGATAGCATATATTTTTCATATTGCAGTGTACGAATCTCTTTTGTGTCATGGAGGTACAACCTATCTATCATAGCTGCAAAACTTGGATAAACTTTTTAGTAGCACCGTACAATGAGAAGAAAACGAAGAGCATCACTAATTTTTTTATTTTTTAGTTTATAAATATATATACAAAAATATAAATGACAGAAATCCTAAATTATAACGAAATTGCCTTATTGAAATAAATCAACAATCCCCGGCAACGGCGCCAAAAACTTGATAGACGTTTGGCAAGTGCACCAAATACTATCGAAGTAGTAAAATATCGATCCCACGAGGATTGTTTTTAATCGCAATAAGTTAATTTCGTTATGCAATAGGATGTTTAAAGGTTATTATAGTTTTGCCACTAGGCGGTAGATTTGTTTGTTTTAATAACAAAAATAACAAAATGATAAAGTTTGTTTAGAAAATATGGAGAGAGATGAGATCGGATCGTCGAATCCTCTATGTTTCCCCTAATTGGTTACTGTACTCTATTCCTATTAATGGTTCTTTAAGTCCCACGATAGTTAACAAAATAGCCCTAATCAATCCCTTGAGTTAGGACCCTCTTCTTAAACTACAGCCCCTAATTCCTTAGGTGGTCTAATAATTCTCGAAGGTTTAAGCACGTTAACCTAATATCACTAATAAACGATTATCCATTCCTAGACTAACCATGTTTATTAGAACAATTCAATTAAGTCTAAGTTGAAAGCTAGGGTTAGTTGTCATTCATTCTCACGAAAACATATTTATATTTGATCAGGATATAAAAAGCATTAAGAACAATTGAATTGAATAAAGACTTAAATAATCATTAATATGGAATAGAGTTTCATCACAGCAACATAAGATCAACTAGGGTTTACACAGAATCATCTCGGATCCAATCTCTAAGAGATTTAGCTACTCATAACAATGTTTACAAATAGCATAATCAATTGAATCATTAAAACATACATGTAACTGGTAAAAGGATGAAGAAATCGTCCTCCTTGCAGTCACCTTGATGTCCAAATCGCACTTTGCTCTCCAAGATTCGTAACCCTTGTTTTTGGAAAAGACTTCAGCTTAAATAGGCCCAGAAATTCGCCCAAAACGTGTCACGTTTTAAGTAAAACGTGTCACGTTTTCTCCTTCAGTAGCAAGTAACCAAATTAGGGTTTCACAAAACGTGTCACGTTTTTGCCAACGTGACACGTTCTTCTTTCTTCTCAAAACATGCTCTCTGACTTGTGAAAACGTGTCACGTTTTTTAGCAAGCGTGACACGTTTTTGTGACTTGCACCATTCTTCAGTTTTCTTGCTTTTTCTTGCTTTTCATGCGTTTCTTGCTGCTTAAGTTGCTTTGTGACTCCATAAAATGATAAAATATACATAGAAATTACGTAATGACAGCATGTCATCACTTATGCAAGATGGTAAAGTGGTAGCTTATGCTTCATGGCAATTGAGGATTCATGAGAAGAATTATCCGACGCATGACTTAGAGTTGGCAGCTGTGGTTTTTGTATTGAAGATGTGGAGACATTACTTGTATGGTTCGAGGTTTGAAGTGTTTAGTGATCACAAGAGTTTGAAGTACTTGTTTGACTAGAAGGAATTGAATATGAGGCAGCGAAGGTGGCTTGAAATGTTGAAAGATTATGACTTTGGTTTGAATTATCATCCGGGCAAAGCTAATGTGGTTGCAGATGCCTTGAGTAGGAAGACTTTGCATATGTCTGCCATGATGGTGAAGGAATTCGAGTTGTTGGAACAGTTTAGAGATTTGAGCTTAGTTTGCGAAAGAACGCCTCAGAGTGTAAAGCTGGGAATGCTGAAGATTGATAGTGATTTCTTGAAAAGTATCAAAGAGGCGCAGAAAGAAGATGTTAAGTTTGTGGACTTGTTGGTTGCTAGTAATCAGACGGAGGATAATGACTTTAAAGTGGATGATCAAGGAGTGTTAAGATTCCGAGGTCGAATTTGCATTCCTGATAATGAGGAAATGAAGAAGATGATCCTTGAAGAGAGTCATAGAAGTAGCTTGAGTATTCATCCGGGAGCTACGAAGATGTATCATGATTTAAAGAAGATGTTTTGGTGGTCTGGTTTAAAACGTGACGTGGCACAGTTTGTCTATTCTTGTTTGGTTTGTCAGAAGTCGAAGGTTGAGCATCAGAAACCTGCTGGGATGATGGTGCCTTTAGATGTGCCAGAGTGGAAATGGGATAGTATATCCATGGATTTTGTGACGAGCTTGCCGAATACTCCTAAAGGGAATGACGCTATATGGGTGATTGTTGATAGATTGACGAAGTCGGCTCATTTTCTACCGATTAATTTTACTTTTCCTGTTGCTCAGTTGGCCGAGATCTATGTCAAGGAGATTGTGAAGTTGCATGGTGTTCCTTCGAGCATCGTATCAGATAGAGACCCGAGGTTTACTTCTAGATTTTGGAAGAGTTTGCAAGAGGCGTTAGGTTCTCAGTTGAGGTTGAGTTCGGCTTATCATCCGCAGACAGATGGTCAGTCGGAAAGGACGATTCAGTCGTTGGAAGATTTGTTAAGGGTGTGTGTACTTGAGCAAGGAGGAACTTGGGATAGTCATCTTCCGTTGATAGAGTTCACGTACAACAACAGTTACCATTCGAGTATTGGGATGGCACCCTTTGAGGCTTTGTATGGTCGGAGATGCAGAACTCCGTTGTGTTGGTTTGAGTCCGGCGAAAATGTGATGTTAGGACCGGAAATTGTTCAGCAGACTACTGAGAAAGTAAGAATGATCCAAGAGAAGATGAAAGCATCGCAGAGTCAACAAAAGAGTTATCGTGACAAGCGAAGGAAGGACCTTGAGTTCCAAGAGGGAGATCATGTGTTCCTGAGAGTGACTCCTATGACCGGTGTTGGACGTGCGTTGAAGTCAAAGAAATTAACCCCGAAATTTATTGGTCCGTATCAGATATCAGAGAGGATTGGGGCGGTGGCCTATCGTGTTGGATTGCCACCACATCTGTCGAATTTGCACGACGTGTTCCATGTGTCGCAGCTGAGGAAGTATGTCCCAGATCCGTCTCATGTGATCCAGAGTGATGATGTGCAAGTTAGGGACAACCTTACGGTTGAGACCTTACCAGTGGGGATTGATGATAGAAAGACGAAGACGCTGAGGGGCAAGGAGATACCTCTCGTTAGAGTCGTTTGGTCGGGAGCGACCGGCGAAAGCTTGACGTGGGAGTTAGAGAGTAAGATGCTAGAGTCCTACCCTGAGTTGTTTGCTTGAGGTAATTTTCGAGGACGAAAATCTTTGAAGTTGGGGAGAGTTGTAACGCCCATTTTTGATTATTTAATTATTTGATTTATTTGAGAAATTGCTATATATTTTTATATATATCATGTGATGTTAAGTGAAGATTTAAGATGTTTTTATGTGACGTGGCGACTTATTTTGTTGTTTAATAAAATAAGATTTGAAAAGAAAATAAAATATTTAGTTATGGGTTAGTTTTGGATTTTAGAGAGTTATGTGGGAGAAAGAGTAAATAAGATAAGATTTGTTGGGAGTATATAAAGGGAAAATTAGGTCAAGAGAGTCAGTAGTACGCGTACAGAGTTTTGGAAAAAAGGGAGAAAACGGACGTGAAGGGAGAAGAGCATTAGGGCTGCGATTTTCTGCTTTTACCAGGTAAGGGTGAGCCTAGCATTTGATTATATTATTCTGTAATTCATCTAATCAAGATTAAACAATCATAGGGCTGTTTTGAGAGAATTGAAATTAGGTTAAAAGTGAAGAAAAATCATGAATTAAGCCATAAAGCTGTAGAATAGATGTTTATATTGAGTACAGAACCTGGATTATTCATACTGATGATATTTCTAAGAGTTTAGACGATTTAGATGGTGAATTTGGGAACTTTTAGTGTGATTTTCGCAGAACCCGTAAGCATCTGTTCATCGCTCGCCTAGGCGAGCTATGCAACTCGCCGCGGCGAGTAGACCTAGATCGCTCGCGAGGCGAGCAACCCAGTTCGCCATAGTGAGCATTACCCTAGAACTCGCGAGGCGAGCACTCCAACTCGCCATAGCGAGCAGGACCTTAGTTACTCGCGAGGCGAGCATTCCCACTCGCCATAGCGAGTTGTGTCAGAACCCAGAACCGTGTTCTGTTTGCGAACTGTTTCGCATAGAACCTTGAGAGATGACCTTTGGGTAGCTTCTGGGACTTTTAATGATGTTTAACATAATCTGTAATGATGATATACGATGACTGAGATGGCTTGTGATGATTTTATGATGCTTATATGTGATATATGAATCAAATAAGTGATGAATGCTTGATTTACATGCGATGTTTTGTCATATTGATGTTATATCTTGTGATGTATTTGCTGCTATATTGCTGTCTACGTATGTATAGTTGCTGCATGTGTCAGTCCTTGATGATTTAAGATGTTTTGCGACGTTTAAGAGGTTAACTTGTTTAAGTTAAAAGTGTTGAGTCTCATGCATACTCATTCTATGATGGGGGCTTATGCCCTGGAGTTTTTACTCACCAGCGACGAGGGCTTATGCCCTGGAGCTTTGCTCACCAGCGACGAAGGCTTATGCCTTGGAGTATATTTATGCTCATAGCGACGAGGGCTCATGCCCTGGATTGGTACCACATGCATATAAGACGTAGGGTTGCATAGTCAAGTGATGATGTCGAGTCGTGTCGTCTAAGATGTTTATTAAGATGTTTATGATGTTGATTATGATGATGCTAAATGATGTGTTTTTTATGTTGACGTTCTAAATGCTAGATGTTTATCCGTGATAAGTTGAATTATGTTGGTTGTTGAATTGTGATTATTTAATTACATGTTTAATATAATTATTTGTGAATCTCACCCCTTCTGCTGGAATTGCCGCCTCGTGGGCAAGTGCAGGTAACCAAGATTAGGTGCAGACGTGTGAGGATTTCTGCAGTTGAGTCTAGGTGCTCTGATACGTAACGGGATGGGGAAAACCTTGCTTATATCTTCTCTGTTCCTTGCGTATTATGTTATTTTACATGCTTATGTTTATCTTGAAGACTTTGATAATAAGATGTTGATGAGGCCTGCGTGCCAAAGACCTTTGAGATGTTTATTTTATATGATTATTCCGCTGCGATATTTTATGAAGATTTAATGTTTATTTAATCATTAACATGAGACGTTTTAAGATATGTGATGCCCTGTTTACGTGTTTACTCTGATGCATGCTATTCTTTTTAAAGAAATTTTTATGTTGGGAAAACGGGGTGTTACATGTGTTGCATGCCTTTTTACCAAGTGTTTCTTGCCGTTTTATTTCCCATTCTTTACCTATTTCTCTACCATTCTCTATTTTGTCTACTAACCATCCTATTGCATGTCTCATTCATAGTGCAAGCTTTGCATTACATTCATCCTTTCCTCTAACTCTTTTATGCAATTTTCCATTGATTTCCATGTAACATTTTTAGGTAGATTTACTTCCTTTTAAATTCTTGCAAGACCATAGAATGTAAATTAGGGCCAAATGTAAAGGACCATGGACACTATGACGATGTACACCGACACAAGCACCGACACGCACACACGTTGTATGATTTACCGCTAGATGTATGCTTAGGAAGCGTGAAACTTAGAAAAATATTATGCTTTTTTCCAAAAAAACAAATAACACCTCACTTGAAAACCATTTTCGCAATAATCTTGGAGTCAAAACTCCATAACCTTTTTCCTTTATTTTCTTAATCAAAATGCAAATGAATCCTAAATTCCAACTTTAACCTTTTTTCTTTAATAATTGAAATAACCTCACTTTTTTTTCAATCTCATGCCTTTAAGGCCCCTTTTCTCTTCTTCAAAATCATTTTCAAAATTAAAAACAAACTAACCCACAAAAATCCTTTTTGGAAGAGAACTACATGGAGTTTGATCCCTTAAAAGGGTATGTAGGCAAGAGGTCAAAACCTCTCCAAGTCCACTAAAAATAAATCTACACTTCTCTCCCCCATTCTTAAAAACAACCTTTTTTCAAATAAATAGCATTAAAAGTAAAGCGTAAACATAGGTCAAGAAAAATGGCTCCTATAGAGTACTATAGTCGTTGCGGGTGCCTAACACCTTCCCGTAGTGAAAATTGCCCCGAACTTAGAATTTCTAAGGGTTTTCTCAATTTTACCCTTCCCAAAAAAAAAAATAGAGACATCAATGATTGAAAGGTTCAAGCCTAATTAATGACTTGACACCCGAAAATCGCGATGACACGTTATAATTTAGGATTTCTACAATTTATTTGGTGTGTTAATATTCTAAGTGGGGGAGGAATATAATTATTAGAAATAATAAGATAAAGGGGAAGAGTAATTTTGTGGTGATAAGAGTAAAAAGGTGTATTAGTTTAAGAGTCAGTAAGGAGAGATTAGAAAAGGAGAACATGTACAATTTTTGAAGAAAAAGAGGAGAACTCAGAGGGAACCCTAGGAACGAAGAACGCTACTATCGATTTCAGAAAACAATCTAAGGTAAGGGTGGGACTCATATTCTCTAATCTTAAGTATGTTTTTCTGAAATTGGGTTTGGAAAAAGTTGTAGGTTGTGAGTTTTGGGAATTGAGGGTTTGAGAATTAGGTCTTTGAATTGTGAATAAAAAATTGTAGAAAGTATATGAGTTGCCATGAATTGTTGTGTTCAATTGATGTTCAGGTCTTATTATAATCATAGGTAATGTTTCCTATCAAATTTGGGGTTTGGGTGATTGAAAATTGGTTTTTTGGAGTGAAAACTGGTACGTTCCCGTAAGCTGTGAAGCCCGAATTCGTCCACTGAATTGCCAAAATCGGCCACTGAATTCTGAGCTGATTTTCCAACTTTGGTTCGTCAAAAATCGGCCACCGAATTGTCAAATTCCGCCACCGATTTTTCTGTTAGTCAGAACTAGAAAACATTCAGATTTCCACCCGTTTCTGTTTTGAACTGGATTTTCGTGTAAGCATGAAAGTTGTAGATAATTGAGTTAGCTTTCTAATGGATTTGGTTTGGCTTAAAAATGATTTTTAGATCTTAAGATATGATGAAAATACTCTAAGGAGGTCTTAGTGAAATTTTATGAAAACTAACCCAAAACTTATAGATTGTCTCCGAACTTCAGAGCTTAAGTACTATGAGTTTAATTAATGTGTTTATAAGTATTTAATCTATGTTGTGATGAATCTAACTCTTTTTGATATGTAAGTAATTGATTAATGTATATGTTGCTATTGTTGTCGATAGGTTGGAATATATTATGTGATTATTGTATGCTGTATAATGTCATGTTGCTTATTGCATCTAAGTTGTTGGTTGTCTAAGTTGTTGGTTGTCCAAGTTGTTGGTTGTTAAGTTGTTGGTTGTCTAAGTTGTTGGTTGTCCAAGTTGTTGGTTGTTTAAGTTGTTGGTTGTCTAAGTTGTTAGTTGTTTAAGTTGTTGGTTATCTAAGTTGTTGGTTGTTTAAGTTGTTGGTTGTCCAAGTTGTTGGTTGTCTAAGTTGTTGGTTGTTAAGTTGTTGGTTGTCTAAGTTGTTGGTTGTTAAGTTGTTGGTTGTCTAAGTTGTTGGTTGTTTACGTTGTTGGTTGTCTAAGTTGTTGGTTGTTAAGTTGTTGGTTGTCTAAGTTGTTGGTTGTTTACGTTGTTGGTTGTCCAAGTTGTTGGTTGTCTAAGTTGTTGGTTGTCTAAGTTGTTGGTCGTTGAGTTCATGCATACAAAGTTGAGGGCTTATGCCCTAGAGCTTATGCTCATTAAAGTTGAGGGCTTATGCCCTGGAGCTTATGCTCATTAAAGTTGAGGGCTTATGCCTTGGAGCTTATGCTCAATTAAAGTTGAGGGCTTATGCCCTGGAGCTTATCCTCAATTAAAGTTGAGGGCTTATGCCCTAGAGCTTATGCTCAATTAAAGTTGAGGGCTTATGCCCTGATTGGTACCACATGCATAATGCATTTGTCAAGTTGCTAAGTTGATGTTGTTGCATAGTCAAGTCGGTGTCGTTGTGTCGTGTTAGTTGTTGTTGTCAAGTTGGTTATTATTAATGGGATACTAATGAAGAATTATGTGAAGTAATAATATTGTTAAACATTGTAGCTTATGTTGTTGAATTTCATTGATGAATTATATGCTTACTATTTTTGAATATGCATCTCACCCCTTCTGCTTGGAAATGTTGCTCTTCGTATGAGTAACTTGCAAGTAATCGAGAATAAGTAGTTGTTGATTGCTGTCGTGAGTGGCTATCTCTCGTTGTGTCTTTAGGTGCTCTGATACGTAACGGGATGAGAGTTTGCTATGTTTGATTGCATTTCTTGTTACGTATCTCTTTTATTAAACAATGATGAACTATTTTTATGAGGATTTAAGATAATGTTGATGTTGTGGCCTTTTAGTTCCAAGTACTATTTAAGATGTTGAAAATAATTCCGCTGCATTTTGTTGAATTTCTATTAAGGCAGATGTTTTAATAAATAGCATTTTTGTTCCATTTATATTTGAGGAAAATTTTGTAAGTTGAATGTGACACTCTGTTTTTAAGTTGAAAAACTTTGATTAATCTATCTTATTTAAAAGTTGGGAAAACGGGGTGTTACAAAGACGATCTACAATTTGATCCAGAGATAGAAAGGACTGCAAGAGCCAATTGGAAAGCTGTCCGGTTGTCAAAGTCAGTTCCACAAGAGCAAAGAGAGCAGATACCGAGTCCTGCACCTTCAGAAAGTGAAAAATCTATATCTCCTGAACCTAGTATCATGGGAGATCCTGCACCAAGACCTAAGTTGGGAGACTACGGTTTAGCTACTCATCGTGGTCAGCTGACTCATAATTTTCGGCCTGCTAATCCTACTACTTTTGACATCAAGAGCACCGTTCTAAATGGGTTGACGGACAAGCAATTTGATGGGACAGAAGCTATGAGCCCACATGAGAACCTGAGTCGGTTTGCTGAGACTTGTGAATTCTGTGCACCCCCAGCCACTGTTACTGATAACCAGAAGAAACTACAGTTATTTCCTTTCACCTTGACATGAAGAGCTAGAGATTGTTTGCTGACCATACCAAGTGGGACCATTCAAACATGGGAAGAGCTCGAGCTGAAGTTCTTAGAAAAGTATTTCCCTAAGTCGAAGTATTGGGACAAAAAGATGGAGATTCAAAATTTCAAGCAAGGGGATATTGAGTCTCTAAATGATGCTTGGGAAAGATTTACTTTGATGCTGAAGAGGTGCCCAAACCATGAATTCTCCGAAAAAAAATATCTCCAAATCTCCACCGAAGGCTTGACACACAACATTAGAATGTTCTCAGATGTCTCAGCTGGTGGTAGTCTGAAGAATAAGACCGATCATGAAGTCGAAGCCCTAATTGAAAGCATGGCTCATAACGAGTACCGTGTTGATGCTAAGAAGAAGAAAAGGGGAGTGTATGGGGTAAGTGATACTACTTCTATCCTAGCTAACAAGCAGCCATGAACAAGCAAATAGAAGCTCTAACTAAGGAGTTTCAAGGTTTCTCTTTGGCCAACAAACAACAACAGGTAGCTGTAGTTAGATGTGACTTATGTGGAGAGGGACATACAAATGGTGAGTGTGTACCTGAAGGATTTAGTGAGGAAGAAAACTATGTGAACTTTCAAAGGCAAAACCCTTACTACAATCTAGGTTTTAACAAGCATCCCAATTTGAGCTACTCCAACAACAACGCTCTCAATCCTCTACTCCCAAATTCTTAACAACAACAACAAAGCAAACCTTCAGCCCTTGAAGAAACAATGATCAATTTCATGAAGATGACTCAAGGAAACTTTGAAGAGATGAGGAAGAGCCAGGAAGATGAAAGAAAGAACAATGAAGCTTCCAGAAATATGCTTGAGACTCAAATCGGGCGAATGGCTAAACAATTGGCTGAACATAGCAAAGGAGGATTCTCAGGTAATACTAAAGAAAACCCTAAGAATGAAACTTGTAATGTTATTGAGCTTAGGAGCAAAAAGGTTCTCACACCTTTAGCCCCAAAGGCTAAGAAAACTGTTGATGAAGTTGTAGTGGAGGAGGTAGAAATGGATAGTGAAGTTGAAAAGAATTCTGATGAGGGAGTAGTTGAAAAAGAAAATAATCAAGGCGTAGTTGAAAAAGAAAAAAAGGAAAAAATAGAGGGAGAGAAAAGTGAGAAGTTAATAGATGAGGACTCAATCTTGAGAAAGTCTAGGAGCCAAATATTGAAAGATTCAGACAAACCGCAAGTTGTTCCATCATATGTAAATCTTCCCTACCCTCATTTAGCTAAAAAGAAGAAGAAGGAAGAAAGCCAATTCAAAAAGTTCATGGAACTTTTCTCACAACTTCAAGTGAATATTCCTTTCGGCGAAGCTCTTGATCAAATGCCCGTTTATGCCAAGTTCATGAAGGAATTGTTAACTGGCCGAAGAAAGCCAAAAGATGATGAAAACATTGCTCTTCCAGAGAACTGTAGTGCTATCCTCCAAAAAAAACTTCCACCGAAGTTGAAAGATCCTGGTGCCTTTACTATTCCTTGTTCCATTGGACCGGTAGACATTGGTAGAGCTCTATGTGACTTAGGGGCAAGTATTAGCTTGATGCCACTCTTTATGATGAAGAAGCTTGGATGTGGTGAACCAAAGCCAACAAGAATGACCCTCACTTTAGCTGATCGGTCAATCTCTTATCCTTTTTGTGTTCTTGAGGATGTGCTAGTTAAAGTTAATGAGCTAGTATTTCCTACTGATTTTGTTATCTTAGATATGGCTGAAGATGAAGACATGCCACTCATTCTAGGAAGACCTTTCCTTGCAACAGGTCGTGCTCTAATTGATGTTGAGATAGGGCAGCTTATGTTGAGATTCCATAATGAGCAAATGGTGTTCAACATCTTTGAAGCCATGAAACATAGAGCTGAAACTCCTAATTGTTACCGCATTGATGTTGTTGAAGAAATAGTTGAAGACAATGCTCGTGAACCTCAACCAACACAACCTATGGAGAAAGCAATTGTTAATTCTATAGAGAGTTGTGGCCATGATGAAAATCTTGAGATGGAGGAATGTGTAAAGAAACTAGAGGCAAGCAAACAAGAAGTTGAACCAATGAAAGTTGAAGAACTTTTGGTTGCAACACCTAAGGGGGCGCACACTTTGAGTGTCGAAGAAGAAAAAAAATCCAGAATTGAAAGAACTTCCTTCTCACCTAAAGTATGTCTTCTTAAGCAAGGATGCCTCTAAACCAACAATCATCAGCAGTACCTTGACACCTTTAGAAGAAGAAAATTTAATGAGGGTGTTAAGAGGTAATGAAGGAGCATTGGGATGGAAAGTTTCTGATTTAAAGGGTATTAGTCCGGCTTATTGTATGCACAAGATTCACATGGAGGGTGAATACAAACCTGTGGTTCAACCTCAAAGAAGACTAAACCCAACAATGAAGGAAGTTGTAAAGAAAGAGGTGTTGAAACTACTGGATGCAGGTATGATTTACCCTATCTCTGATACTTCTTGGGTGAGTCATGTTCATGTGGTACCAAAGAAAGGTGGAATGACGGTGGTAGCTAATGAGAAAAATGAATTAATACCCACCCGTACCGTCACTGGTTGGAGGAAGTGCATAGATTACTAGAGATTGATACTGCAACAAGGAAGGAACACTTCCCGTTACCATTCATGGATCAAATGATAGAGAGCTTGGCTGGCCAAGCCTTCTATTGCTTTTTGGATGGGTATTCGAGGTATAATTAGATTGCGGTAGCTCCGGAAGACCAAGAGAAGACCGTCTTCACTTCTCCATTTGGTATATTTGCTTATAGGAGAATGCCCTTTGGGCTATGTAATGCGCCGACGACCTTTCAAAGGTGTATGCTCTCCATCTTCTTTGACATGATAGAGAAGAATACTGAGGTATTTATGGACGCCTTTTGATCAATACTTAATCCACCTAGATGTTGTCCTTAAAAGATGCACCGAAACTAACCTAATTTTAAATTGGGAAAAATGCCATTTCATGGTAACAAAGGGTATAGTTTTGGGGTATAAAATAAGTGCTAAAAACATAGAGGTGGATCGAGCCAAGATAGAGGTTATAGAGAAACTTCCCCCACCTGTTAATGTTAAAGGAGTGAGGATTTTCTTGGGGTATGCTGGTTTTTATCGGCGTTTCATAAAAGATTTTTCTAAAATTCCGAAGCCCCTTTGTAACCTCTTAGTCAAAGAAAATGATTTCAATTTTGATGATGAATGTTTAAATGCCTTTTCTTTGATTAAAACCAAGTTGGTGACTGCACCAATAATCATTGCACCCGATTGGGATTTACCTTTTGAACTTATGTTTGATGCAAGTGATTATGTTGTTGGTGCAGTCCTAGGCCAACGCAAGAACAAATTTTTCCATACAATTTACTATGCAAGCAAGGTTTTGAATGAAAATCAAGTTAACTATTCCACAATTGAAAAGGAATTGATTGCAGTAATTTTTGCTTTGGTAAAATTTCGTTCTTATCTAATAGGCTCCAAAATGATTATTTTTACAAATCATGTAGCCCTGAAGTACCTTTTGACAAAAGTGGATTCAAAGCCTCGGCTGTTGAGGTGGCTACTAGTATCATGTGTTGCAGGTGAGGAGGCTACTAGTATCATGTGGCATTGCCATAGCTCAGCTAATGGGGGCCACCATAGTGGAGAAAGAACCGCGGCAAAAATCTTGCAAAGTGGCTTCTAGTGGCCCACCCTATTCAAGGAGTGCCAAGAATCTGTACGGCGGTGTGATAAATGCCAAAGGACATGTAACATCTCTAATAGGAATGAGATGCCCCTAACGGGAATCATTGAAATAGAACCATTTGATTGTTGGGGCATTGATTTTGTGGGACCTTTCTCTTCCTCTTACTCTTTTCTTCATATTCTGGTTTGTGTTGATTATGTTACTAAGTGGCTTGAAGCGATACCTTGTGTTGCTAATGATGCCAGAACTATTGTCAATTTTCCTCACAAAAATATTTTCACTAGGTTTGGAACCCCTAGAGTCTTGATCAGTGATGGGGGGAAGCACTTTTGCAACAATCTTCTTGAAAATGTGCAGAAAACAAGTGGTCAAGTTGCAACTCACTATCACCCACAAACAAGTGGTCAAGTAGAGGTTTCAAACCGTCAGCTGAAACAGATACTAGAGAAGACAATGGCATCCAATAGGAAGGATTGGTCTAGGAAGTTAGACGACGCACTGTGGGCATATAGGACAACCTTTAAGACTCACATAGGGCTCTCACCCTATCAATTAGTCTATGGGAAGGCCTGTCATCTTCCAGTTGAGCTAGAACATAAAGCATATTGGGCCATCAAGGCCCTAAATTTTGATCAAATAGCCGCTGGTAAGAAAAGACTCTTGAAACTTAATGAACTTGAGGAGATGAGGCTTAGAGCGTATGAAAATGCGCTAATCTATAAAGCCAGAACTAAAAGGTATCATGACAAAAACTTAGTATCTAGGGATATTAACTCTGGGCAACTAGTTTTGTTGTATAATTCCAAGTTGAAGCTGTTTCCTGGAAAACTCAAGTCAAAGTGGTCTGGACCTTTCTTGGTCAAGAGTATGTCACCTCATGGAGCTGTTGAGTTAATCATGCCAGAGGGTGACAGAAGTTTCAAGGTGAATGGGCAGAGAGTTAAGCCATATCTTGGTGGCGACCTACCAAAAGAAATGGTAGGACTGGTATTGAAGGACCTTTAAAGGTCCGTGGTAGTCAAGCTAGTTACAGTAAAGAAGCGCTTTGTGGGAGGCAACCCACCATTTTATTTGCAGGTAGTATTTCTAGATTTATTGTTTTTTTTATTGCTTTAAAAAAATAATCAAAAATACAAAAAATATATTAGCTGAAACAATCAGAGGAACAAAACTTTCAAGTCTAATACTGGGCAAAATCGTGACACGTTTTGAGCAAAACATGACACGATTTTGCCCACCTTTGAAGCTCCACAAAAATATTTCTAAGTTTAAATTGGGTGTCTTTCGACATTGTCAAGAACGTGACACGTTGGGACCAACATGACACGATTTTTGACGCCCAAGAATTTTTTCTAAGTTAAATTTGATGTCCTTTCGACATTGGCAAATCGTGACTCGTTAGGCCAAACGTGACATGATTTCTGGGCAAGAAATTTTTTTAAAATGGTGGATCGTGTCACGTTTTGCCCAAACGTGACACGTTTTTTTGTGGTTTTTCAAATTTTTGACCGTTACAAAACCCAATCGTGACACGTTTTTGGCCAAACGTGCCACGATTTCCTTCCCTATAAATAAACCCACGATGATTCCCCTTTCATTCACTTTCAAAAGTACCCAAACTCTGCCGAAATTTTCCCAAAACCCTAACCCTCAAAATTCTTAACCCACCACACCAAAAATCTTCATCTTTTCATCTCCAATTCACCAAACCAACCCAATAGACCATCATCATCATTATCAACCTAACCAAAATCATCATCTACACCACAAATCTCAAACCCTAACCTTCACTAACCCATTTCTCACAACCTAACCATGGTGGACACATGCAGAAAAGACAAAGCCCCACAATCCAAAAAAGCCAAAATCGCTTCAAAATGTAAACCATTGGTCAAACCTACAGCCCCACCGGCGCAACCACCATTAGTCAACCATCGTTTCCTAACCGGCTCAGCCCGAGACCGTTTCAAGGAAATACGAAGCTATAGGGTTATTCAAGATCGGGGGTTTTTGCTCCACAAACTCGTAGGGAACCCTTAATTTGAACAGGTACCCACGGCTCGATGGTGGCATGGGCTGAACGATATGGTCTTTAAGGAGGCCAACAAGACTATGGCATTGGAGTTTTGTGCCAACGCTCGGTTCTCCGGGAGAACGTATGGATCATATGTGCGGGGAATGGACATTGATTTCTCCCCTCAAGCGATTAATGACTTGCTGGACCTTGTTCCTCCAAAGCAATGTGACGTTCAAAGGAGGAGAGATACTTGTGAGGGCTGGGATGATGAGACTTGGGAGGAGGTCAAGTCTTTACTGTATGTTGAGGGTGCTCAGTGGCAACGGAGTTGGAGGATGCTTTTGAAGTCTGATTTCAAACCGGTTGCAAAGGCTTGGGCCTCATTTGTGGTGCAGACATTGGAGGGCACCTCGTGTTCATCTGAGATTCCATTGGTGCGAGTGCACACTATCGCAGCTATCATGGATGGTGGCCCTATAAGTGTTGGTGAGCTGATTGCCAACAACATTGCTGATTTTGCTGCAGGTAACAAGAAGGTTATTCCTCACATGACCATCATCAACTGGCTTTGTGAGGAAGCAGAGTGTGAGCTCTATGTTAACGACATAGAGACCAAGATGATGAAGCCTATTACTGATACATACATGGAGGTCTTTTTGACAGACTATATGGAGCGTATGCAGCAGCTAGGAGCTGAGGAGGAAGCATATCCTCAACCTCACCCACAGCCACAGGAGCCCCCGCCTCAGTAGCAGTTTGCACAGGGAGCAGTCAGCTAGGTTCCCATGCACCTATTCATCCCATGATGCTGGACTACATGTTCGACCATTGCAACTGGATGAATGAGGTGTCTGATCAGGAGTTTTGGAACCGTCCTAGGTTCCTTCAAGAGCTTACTGAGGCGGCCTGCCTTCACAAGAGAGCTATTATTGGGTCGTTTGACCGCTTTGATGGGTCCGAGGATGCTATGGACCAGTACTTTGACATGACCAGAAGTCGTGCCCAGGCTATAGAGGAGGAGATTAGCGCTGACTTTGCTGCTGGTGGTGCTAGGTCTCGGTACCATTTTGGAGAGGATTCTTATGAGGAGGAGAATCCTAGCACATGGATTGATCAGGACCAGATGCAGGACTGAGTGGGCTACTGATGGCTCACTCCTTATGATGTTTCTTTTAGGATTAATAGTGTTTATGGCCCCTGTAATATAGTGCACTTTTGGTTTTATCCCCTGTAAAAAAAAAATTAGATTCCACCCTTGAAACATGAAGATTCTTCAGGATTGGCCCCTGACCCCATTGATTCAGCAGAATCTCCTACGTGGCAGTGACGTGTCATTTTTTACCATGCCACGCGTGCAGAATGTCCTACGTGGCAGTGACCACGTCATTTTTTACTTAATAAAATGAAAAATTTAAAATTACAAAAAAAACTATTTTTTAGTGATTAATTATTTTAAAAAATTGAAAAATTTTAAATTGCAAAATCAGAAAACCTTAAATACAAAAAAAAAAACACAATCAAATTTTTCTCTTCTCTTGAACTAGATCGAATTCTTCTTCCCTTCATCGTTTTTTTTTTCTCTTTTCTTCTTCTTACCTGTGCTCAATGCTTTCAAACATCTCTTCAAAAAAACTCATTAATCCCTTAAATTTACCAATTATGCAAAGTATTAATAAAAAAACATGCAATTAATTTTTTTTATAACGATTATAAGATAGTAGTTACCTTCTGTTGATCTGATATGAACACATCTTTTGTCCTTGCCAATGTCATCCATTAATAGCTCCATGAACCATTTCCAGCTTTTCGTACACTCAGTTTCAACAATCCCAAATGCCAATGGAAAATATTGCTCATTCGGGTCCCTACCAACATCTATCAAAAGCTGACCCCCATACATTGTCTTCAAATGACAACCATCTACCCCAACAAATGGTCTACATCCATTGACAAACCCTTTTTTGCATCCATCAAAGCAAAAATAAAAAGAACCAAACCTGGGTTGAATTGATGGAGTTAGTCTATCCACATTGATCTTCACACTATTTCTAGGACAAACCTTTATAAGTTCTGCAGCATATCTCCTAACCATAGCATATCGTCTATCAGCATCACCTTCAACAATTTTTTGAGCTATCTGTTTTGCCTTCCAAGCCCTACCCATGGTAATACCCACTGAATAGTTTGTCCTTATGTCATCCACAATGTCTTCTATTGTAACTTTCTTATTAGTTTGCAACTTTTTTACCATTGCAAAGTTAGCCACTCACCTTGAGTTAGCAGATCTGTTTTTTGGGTTCCTACAACATTTGTGTTTTGGCCTCAGAGTCTTTATTTGAAACGTGTGGATGATACCCACTTGACTACAAAATGCCAAATACCCACATCTACCCTTACAAATTGCCCTTGCCCTATGAGGTTCATTCTTCAAAAAGGTAATTTCATACCCATTCAGCACGTTCCACTCTCTCACAGCATCTTTGAACTCTTTTATTGAATTGAATTCCATACCTAACTTAAATTGAAATTTTGGATTCAACTGCTCTTTTATAAACTTCTCATATTTGATACCCTTTTCACTTTCAGATGCATCTGGGTCTGAACTATGTAGTTCCTCACTTAGGTACTCTTCTTCATCATCCCCATCTGAATCTTCATGTGCAGGACCCTTTAGTTTAAGTTTCTTTATAACTAACTTTTCATGGGAGTTTTTCTTCATAGATGACTTTGAAGCACACTTATTTATCCTCTCTTCTCCATCATCCCCATCAGAAGCTTCATGTGCAGGACCCTTCAGTTTAAGTTTCTTCATAGCTGACTTTTCAGGAGAGTTTTTCTTCAAAGATGACTTTGAAGCACACTTCTTTATCTTGATCGACTTTCCATCAAGATTAACTTTGTTGCTTCCATTATCTGGTGAATCAACTTCAACCTCAAAGCCATCATTAATTGGTGCACCCCTCTCATCCTCACTGTCATCAAACTTCACACCTTTACCACCACCATCATCACTACTATACATATATAACTTATCATCATCTTTCTCACTAGACCCTTCCAACATAACGCACTTAGGCTATACCACTTTAACACTAATGTCACTAACATTTTCCTCCAATAACAGCCATAGTAACTTCATCTGCAATATGATCCTCCTTAACTTCAACAAATTCATTGCATATCTTTCCCCAAATCCTAAACTGGTTTTTGTCATAACCCCAAGTGCTAACCAGTTCCTTAATAACAGTTAATTTCATATTCTCAGGATCTATATTAGAGACAATTGTGTCCATCCCACCTCTGTAGATCATGGTTTCATCCCTATAAAACTCCCCACCATGGTGAAAAATGCAGCTGAACAATGTTTTATTCTGTTTAACAAAAAAATTAACCAATAATAATCAGACACGTGTCACATATGACCCCACACACATACCCAACATGCAATACAAGACAAACAACAACATACATAATTGAATAAAAAACCCTTAAAAATTCAGTTTTCCATTTACTTTTTGCTCGTTTACTGATATCTATGGACCACAACAGCATTAAACATGTATATCCATAAAGGTACAACTCATCAAGATGACTACACAGGAAACATGTATATGCAATCGACAGAAAAGGCAACAAGATAACTTAAATCAGGAAACACGCGAACTTCTTGTTCTTCTTTGATGTTCCTTTGTTCATCAAGTTCAAATCCTTCTGAGACACTTCCATCTCCTTCCTTCCGTCGTTTTCATGCTTCGTCTTCGCGACCTTTTTCTCCTTTGCAACATTGTCCTTCTTCCACTTCATCTTGTTCTTCGTCCTTCCTGCAATTCGAATCGGTTTTCTGGGTTTGGTTTGTACGGATTTCGTTCTTCTCAATGAGTTAGGTTAGGGTTTCGTTCTTCTCAAGTGAGTTTGTGATGAAATCCGAAATGATAGGGGTTACAAACAAAAAACCCTTCATATTCTGATTTTGCAATTTATAATTTTTCAGTTTTTCAATTTTTTTTTTTTGTAATTTTAAATTTTTCATTTTTTTTAAGTAAAAAATGACGTGGTCACTGCCACGTAGGACATTCTGCATGCGTGTCATGGTAAAAAATGACACGTCACTGCCACGTAGGAGATTCTGCTGACTCAATGGGGTCAGGGGCCAATCCTGAAGAATCTTCATTTTTCAAGGGTGGAATCTATTTTTTTTTTACAGGTGCTAAAACCAAAAGTTCACTATATTACAGGGGCCAAAACACTATTAACCCTTTCTTTTATTTGTTTCAGCACTTTTTGATGTACTTTTTTTTTTATGTTCGAACATTTTTAATTGCTTTCATTCAGTTTAATCAGTTGTATCCCCCTGTTATGTAATTGTTCTTGCACTTGTTTATTATTGATGAATTTATGTGTTTAGTTGACTTTTTCCAGTTTAGTAACAAATGTGTGTTCAAGTGATGTTGCCAAAAGTTCATAAGGAGGAGTGACTTGATATTTCAAAGGCGAAGTGTTCGAAAGTGAAAGATAGGTAGTCACAACTCCCAGATATCAAAACTGTAAGGTTCATGGCCAAATTTTATTTTTCCAATTTACTTATATAGAGTGTTCCATGCTGCTACATTTCTAGAACGTGCATTGTTTCTCTACTGTTGATTGGTCTTTGTCATTTACACAATGAGGCAAAAGTGCTTGGTCTTGTGAGCCTTTTGAAGCCTACCCTGATTATTTGTTATTTATCCTTTTCTTAGCCAAGTTGAGCCGGTAGGTTTAGAATTTTTTGTTCGGTGACAAACTACAATACAAACGTAGAGACTTTTAGGATTCATCCCAAATTGTTATTACTGAGTTAGGCATTGTAGGATGTTGCTAAAAATTAAGTTTGGGGTTGCTTTTGGAATTCGCAACCATTTAAGTTTGGGGTGGGGGAACTAGAGAACATAGAACTTTATCATAAAAAATACATACACTAAAAATGGTGTATCAAAAAAAAAAATAGAATGAAAAAGGGACAAAACATTGAAAATCCGAGTAACTCTAAACTCGAAAAGTCCCAATGGTTAAAAATGTTCTCTAGCCCCGTCTTGACAAGAATTGTGTCCATAGGTGAAAGATGGATTGAAATTGTGCTTTAACTTTCGTATGAGTGCCTAACTCACATTTTGTGTAGCCTACTTATCCAAATATTATCCCGCCTTCACCTAAGCCCCGTTATAACCCTGAAAGACCTCAAAGTGTATATTGATATTGACTTTAATTGACGTTTAGAAACTTTTCAAGCGTATGGTAATATGTAGTCTTGCATGTGATTAAGTGTGAACCCTATTCATTTTGTTGCGTGGAGTTGTGTATTGGTGGATGCTTTCAAGTCAAACTAGCTCACCTTTAGCTAGTAGGGAGATGAACTTTTTGGTTACCATCACTTGATCAGGTACTTGTTATTTTACTGTCGATTTTCAATTTTGCATGTAAATTCCTTGAGGACAAGGAATGGTTCAAGTTTGGGGTTGTGATGACATGTTGTCATTACGTAATTTTTATGTAAATATCATCACATTTTGGAGTTCACAAGGCGACTTAAGCAGCAAGAAAAGCAAGAAAACTGAAGAAAAAGGCAAAGAAAAAATTGTGGCACGTTTGGTCAAAAACGTGATGAAGGTGAGAAAAAACACAAGAAGGGGGGGGGGTTGAATTGTGTTTTCTTTTTCTTCGTTTTCTCTAAGTTAAAACACACACACCAGAAGCAGTTAAGAACAGCTTCTGAAGTGATGTTCAGAACCAAAATGCAGCGGATAAAATCAGAGAGAGAGAGAGAGAGAGAGAGAGAAGAAAGACACACAACAATTTATACAGGTTCCTTCCACAAACCGGAAGTAGTCCTGACCCCTTTGCACTTCCAAGGAGAGTTCACTAAAATGTAATATCTGATTACAAATGCTCAAGCACAACTGCAAGAGACTTCCAATGCTCAAGAACACAATCAAGAGACTTCTAATGCTCAAGCACACAAGAAAGAGACTTCCTATCAAACAGAATTACAAGAAAAATGTTTGACACTTGAACACTTGATATACAATCAGAGGTGCTCACAATATAAATCAAATATAGACTCTTTGATACTTCAGAATTTCTAAGATATCAACTTTGAAAAAGAAATTCTAAGTGAAATTTTGGATGCTGAACAATTTGACAGAGTTTTGGCAGTTTTAAATTGTTGTAGAGTCTCGTTGTTTTTCAAGTCTTCACTCCTTTATATAGAGGTGTGAAAATGAACGTTGAGTTTCCAGTGCATCCAAAAAGAATCGTTTGAAGCTTTGATCAATCACCAATGATTCTTTGCCTGATATGTTTATTGTCCTATGAAGGAGCAATTTCAAATCCATT
The DNA here is from genome assembly GCA_958299785.1 of Medicago lupulina. NCBI lineage: Eukaryota > Viridiplantae > Streptophyta > Magnoliopsida > Fabales > Fabaceae > Medicago > Medicago lupulina. Next base: position 57,595,333 of record OY283140.1, read on the forward strand.
CCATGTATGAAGGAACACCGTTGTAGGCAGAGCTGTTATCGTTGTCTTGTAGCAGAGACAAACTCTGGGTAGTGGAGATAGTGGTTGTACAGTTCGTACATTTTGTACTTTGTCAACGCTTCAAAAAGAAATAAGCAGTCAATGCTTTTGAATCCCTTGGAGTTAGCCGTTGTTACTCTTTTCCACTCTTTCACAATGTAAATACGACATCCAATCCATTAAACAGCTTTTGAATATTAAAGTTTTCACAACCTTATGAACTTGAGCTTCAGGTGATATACAACTTCTGTAACACCCCAATTTCCCTTCTTAAAAATTTCTTTAAATAAATCATATAAAATCAGAGTACTTCCCAAAAGGAGTGTCACATTTCATCTTAAAAACAACTTCGATAATAACTTATCAAATTACAAAAATATTCAATTAAGCAGCAGAATTCATATAATCTCATCTCATAAATAGTCTTGGCTTAAAAGCCATTAAACGTCTCAAAACATTATTATTTTCAACATCACTGAAAGTCAACACTTAATCAAACATGATACATAAGGAATAGACTCTATAAAAGACCCCATCCCGTTACATATCAGAGCAACCCTACTTCACACATCCTCGCATCAACGCATCTAAGACTGGGTACCTGCACTTGCCCACAAGGCGGCAATTCCAGCAGAAGGGGTGAGATTCACAACAATAATATTAATATATAAATCATAAGTCAAGATTAACAAATCATATATCCAATTCATCACATATACATTATAGCACATCATAGCATCATCATAACAACATCATAACAACATCACATCAAGTATCAACGTCTCAGAACATCATCTCATATATGTCACAATAGACTCGACTAAATGCAACACCTAACGTCTCAACATCATGCATGTGGTACCATATGATTGTAGCATTAATATGCTTCATCGTCGCTTTGAGCAAATGCTCCACCGTCGCTTTGAGCATAAAGCTCCACCGTCTCATATATGCAAATGCATGGACTCGTCGTTAAACAACTTCATACACCGTCTCAAGACCATCATTCATAATTCACAACTGACACATGCAGGTATAATATTTTCATGGCAGACATCATCTCATTAATCATATACGTCGCAACACGTAACATCATCACAATCACATAAGTCATATTCAAACATCACTTATTATCAACAATACATCATTTATCAACAGCTCAAGAGAAACATCAGCAATCGTCTTTACAGAATACATTAAAGGGTATAAAACATCTCTAACACTACCCAAAGGGTTCCTCTAAACGTCCCATGCGAAACAGCTCGCAAAACAACAAACAGTCCTGAACCAACTAACTCGCCACGGCGAGTACATTTGCTCGCCACAGGCGAGCACTCACATCAGCTCACTCGCCAAAGGCGAGTTGGGGGCGAGCTGGAGGCGAGGAATACTGGGTGCTTCGGCCTTTTTGACATTTTCACCAAAAATCCTCATTTTTAAGCTCTCTAAATCCAATTTGACCAAACCAACTTCACAGGTCATCTCTATAAATATGAGGGCACTCAAAACCATCTAAAGTTTGGCAAAAATCCTAAATTTAAGGGTCAAGCTCGCCACGGCGAGCTATACTGCTCGCCTCGCGAGCAACCAAGGGTTACTCGCCACGGCGAGTGATCTGCTCGCCACAGGCGAGCGATCTCAGAACCACTACGGGTCCAGTCCAGTTCACACCAAAACCTGCCAATTCTCTCCAATTAAGCTTCTAATTCATCAGCAATATCATCCTAGGGGATAATCTAGGTTCTGTAACACATTCCTACAGCAATGCAACACATTCTCACATCAAATTCATCAAATTCATCATAACCCTAATTCACAAAACTCACCTCAATTCTTCCCCAAACCCTAAGCTAATCAAAACAAATGATTCAAGATTAATACTACTGAAGTTAGGCTCACCCTTACCTGGAAAAATTATGCAGAAAGCAGCCTAGCCTCTCTTCTCTTTTCACGTGCCTTCTCTTCTTCTCTAAATGTCTGTACGCGTTCTCAAAACCTTCCTTTCTTAACCTACTTCTCTTATATACTCCCTCACAACTTAATTAATTTCCTCTTAACCCACACAACTCTTCTTAATTATAAATATAACCCCATCTCTTAAAATTCTATCTTTTTCCACCAAATCTATTTATTCACCAATAAATATTCATATAAACATCACTAATATTATTTTATTAAACAATAAAATAATAATGCGTCACACGTCACAAATACGTCACATATACGTCACAAATACGTCACATAATCATCAAAATCCATATAATATATAAACATATACCACATCATCTAGTAAAATAATTAAATAATTAAAGAGGACGTTACAACTTCTGCTGAACTTGCTTCTGATCAACTTGCTTCTGATGACGTCATCACTTCAGGAGCGCTGTCTTTAGGAGCACTTCTAACTTCAGGAGCAGTTCTTCTTCAAACGCTTTTAAGCTTCCTTTTGTTCAATTCTTTGCTCTCTTTTGTTCATTCAGAACCTATAAACGGTCTCAAAATTTTTGTCTATGGTCTTGTACACTTGAACAAATATTAGCATATCCGATTAACAATTTTTTTAATACTTTGTTATCACTCAAAACTTTTAAGGGTAATGTTAAACACATTTTGTTCCAACAATCTCCCCATTTTTGATGATGACAAACATTAGTATTTAAAAAAATGTTTAATTGTTGTTAATCTAATTAACAAGTTTGACTATATAGGGTATGAGGTTTGTAAGCTCCCCCTGAGTTTTATTCTTGTTAATTAAATTCATTAAAAACAAATTAACTCGAAAAATTAATCTCAAAATATCATCAAAGCAAAGATGAGAAAGTGGTTCTATAAATTTAAGTTCCTTGAATTTAAATTAATGGGGCTTAGAGCCTTTAAATACTATCTATTACTCCCCCTTTTGTCATTAAAAAAAAGTAAATAACATAAACAAAAAGAAGAGATGAGAAAAACTTTAAGATAGTATAAAGTCAAAATATTAAAGGTTTAGGGCAAACAATAAATTTAGAGAGAATCAGAGCATATATTAATTAGAGCAATATAAATTGTAAGAAAATTTCAACAATATTCAAGCATTACAAAGTTCAGAAGCATATTCAGAGTAAAATTTAAGACAGAAGTTCAGAAGCATTCAAAGGGTACAGAAACAAAGATGAAAATAAAACAAGCATGAAATTGTGTGCAATCTAGGTTGCAGGTTGTTTATGTTTCATCATCTCTAACAACTGTTCCATCAACTTCTGAGTCTTCTTAGATTGAATCATCATTCCTTTCTTAAACTCTTCATTACTCTTAAGTAGCTTCTCTTCTCTGACCTTTGCCTCTTCCAGCTGTGCATCAGTCTTTGTCCTATATTCTTGGAACAACAGCTTCTGCTCCAGAAGCTCTTTCTTTAGCTGGTGAGTCTCCTTCTCCAGAAGTGTATTCCTTTGAAGTAGAGCCAGTTCAGAAGAAGCTTCCTTGAATTTCAACTTTGTTAACCAATTCAGATTCAGCTCGTTGGGATGGATGCTTGATGGAATGAGACTTCTTGCTTCCAAGCAAAGAGGAGTCTTCACCGATGTCCTTAATATCTTGACCTCATCCAGATTTGAGATAACTCCCTTGAGCCATGCTTGAAGCTTTGCTTGTGCAATCTCTTGTGCATCCAAGCAAGATCTCTGAAGCTTTGAGAATATGAAATCAACCCTTTCTTTGAGTCTCATCCACTATTTCTCATAGCTTTCCTTGTGTATCAGATTATTTCTAGCTTCAATGAGACTGTTTAGCTCTAGAAAGATGCTTTCACAAACATGAGATGGTATTGTTGAATCCAAAAACATTGTTGGTGGAGAGGGAACATTTGTTCTTGTTGGTTTTACTGGTTGAATGGCCAAATATGAGGATGAAGGTTGGTCATTTGTGGACTGCTCAGTTTCTTTATTGATTGAGATTGACGGTGGAGTTTGTTCAGAAGGTTCAGATGCATTCTGAACAGAAGCAGTCTGTTCAGAAGCATTGTGTTCAGGAACACTTTGTTCAAAAGTTGTTTGTTCAGGAACGTTGAGTTCAGGAACAAGAATATCAGAAGTGGGAACAAAAGTGTTTGTTGGTGAGTTTGGTTGTTGATGTTTGGGGCTTTATGTCATAACTTCATCAGAAGCTAAGGCAGAGGCTGTTTGTTGGTTTGATACATATTCAGGCAATTCACCTGAATAGTGGTTTTCTAGATTTGATAAAATTGAAGTTTCAGTAGTGTCAAGGTTTTGGTTAATTGGTGAGTTGGGTTTTGATGATAAGTTTGATCTAGATGCAAGATCTGTCCCTACAAGATCATCTCCACCTTCTGCAGCAGCAGGTATGACTTGAATTGCTTCAATCACTGGTGGCTGCAAAGGATGATCTGCAGGTAGATACTTGCATGCATCTATGTGTCTTTGTTGCATATCTATCAACCTCTCTTGAACAGAGGGATACATAGGTTCAAATGTATCATCAGGCTTTTGTGAAGTTTTGGTTTTGGATGGGGTTTTGTTTATTGAAAAGTACATCTTACTTAAAGGAACATCATCTTCATTAGATGATGATAAGATAGATGATGAAGAAGATGAGGAAGGTGAATAGGTTTGGGTGATTCAACAACATCTATGTTTGAATTAAAAGCATTAGTCATACCTTCTTGAGCTTCTGATGTCTCAGCAGCTTCTGAGGTGCCAGCATTTCCTTCCTTGGCTTCTGCAGTATCAACAATCCCCAGAATCTCAACTTCAGATGTTGCAAGCTCTTGAATTACTACAACAACTTCTATGACTTGATTTGCAGCTTGAGCAGCATCCTCCTTCACCAAGCTAGAGGCTGGAACTGTTATTTGACTTGCTAGTTCCATAACCCTCTGTACAGCTTCATCATTAACCTTCTTTCTTCTTACTTCTCTAGTCACAAGTTCAGTTTCTTCTTCTTCAGCTTCAATGCACTTGGACTCTTTCAATTTTCTGACAACGTGCTTCCTTTTCTTCTTAGGAAGAGTACGTTGTTCAGGTGCAAATGAGGAAGTGGTTGAAGCTTTTCCACTCCTTGTCCTTTCAGGTAGGACTTGGTCAGCTTGAAGGTCTTCTAACTCCTCCTGAATAGTTGGTACACCAAAAGTGGTGCCTTCAGAAGCATTGTCCCTTCTGGGCTTCTTAGCCTTGGATGGTTGTTCATAAGCACCTTCAAGGTACTCAGCTTCTGAAACAGCCTTCCTCTTGGTTTTCCTGCTTTTTGCCACTTTAATCTTCCCTCCATACATATCATCAAGGATGTCTTCTAATCTGATCTCCTTACCAGTGCTCTAAAGATGATCAGCTATTTAGAAAAGCTGAACATCCAGAGGGTCCTCCTTGCAAATTGGTGGGAAATCCTCCATTAGATTTGAAGAAATCCTTGATTCCTTCATGTCAGACTCCAATTTGATTACTGCATCTGGCTTAATCAGCTTCACGTTGGCCAGAGTAGCTCCATTGATGATCTTTCCAGTCACGGTTCCAAGCATTTCATCAGTGAAACCTCTAGTTTCGCTGAGACCTTTCAACAGACCTCCTTGATAGAAGATTTCTGATATGAGCCTCCCATATGGAATCCAAATCCTGTTGATTGTTTGGTTGTCTGTAAGTGCTTTCACCATATGCTTGAAAATATATTTAGGCACATTGGCTTTCTCTTTCTTCAAGAAGAAGTGGAGAAATATCATGTGCTCCAGTGAAGGTTGATCAAAACCGCCTCCCTTTAGTAGCAGGTTTTCATTCTGGATCTTCAGCATCATCTTCTTCTCCATTGAGAGATTGCTGTAGGATCCATTTTTCTTTGAGTTGAACATGGTTTCATTAACCACTTCATTCCATGGGCTCTTTTTATTGTTGTCTAGTCCATCCCTGAAATTCCCTTCTGAAGTCCTTCCAATCACGTATGCTATTGTTTCTTGGTTGATGAAGATAGGGACTCCCATGATGCTAGACCTAATTTATGTATCCACAAAGGGTTCCAAACCCATTTCTTGCCTTGATTTTCCTTCCAGTGAAGGATCTAAGAGAACTTTCTGATCTTCTTTAAGCTTAGCAGCTTTCTTATCATACACTGAAGCTCTAACCCAGAAGTGCTTTACTAGGCTTTCATAAGTAGGACCATTTAGCATGCTGAAGTAGATACCCAAGTCCTGAGCTTCGTAGTAGTCAACAATGTCATAACCATTTTGAATCAGAGAAGCAAAATCTACAGGCCTTTCCACTTGAACAGTTAGAACCCATTCCTCTAGGGACATAGTTCTTCCTTTGGTTACATACGCTGGTGCTTCTTCATTTGATGAAGTTCCTTGAACATTTTCTTGTACGGCTGAGCTTGAGGTTGCCATTGATTGAAGATGATGAAACTTTTAGGGTTCTAAGTGTTTTTTTTTTATTTGGAAAAGAGAGAACTTTGTTTGCAGAGAGTGTTTGAAATTCGAAAGTGTAGGAAGTGAAGTGAGAAGTGTGTGAGTGATTGAGTGTATTGAGTAAACGATTGCAATTTCAGAGGGGACAAACGAACACAACATTAATGATAGTTGGGGGCGCGAAGATAGTACATTCAAAGCATAAACATCATCATTGCCCTTTTAGTTACACACCAATACAAACACGCCATGTTGCCAAACTTCATGTGCGCTGTCTAGTTAAGTGGGACAGGTGTTGCCAGAAGCAAATCCAGTAATTCCACTAACTTCCACTATTCAGAAGCACAAAATCTAGCTACTGAAGTTTAGATGCTGACGTCATCTTCAAAAGCACATTTTCCTCAGACTCTCAGTCAAGAGCTTCTGATGGACCATAGCTTCTAAAGTTACTTCAGGACCTAACTTCTTGTTCAAGAGCAAGCAATTTCAATCAGACACAAAATGCATGTTCAAATTTTTCTTTATAAAATCAAATATTTCAACAGTTAAAGGTTTAGTGAATATATCAGCCCACTGATGTTCAGTATCAATGAATTGATTATCCAGAACCCCTTTTTGAACATAGTCTCTGATAAAATGATGTTTGATTTCAATATGCTTGGCTCTAGAATGTAGAATTGGATTCTTTGACAAACAAATAACAGCAGTATTATCACAAAAAATGGGAATACTGTTAGCACTAATTTGATAGTCTTCCAACTGATGTTTCATCCAGAGTAGTTGTGTACAACAACTTGCAGCTGAAATGTATTCTGCTTCTGCTGTTGACATTGCAATAGTTGCTTGTCTTTTGCTAGCCTAGGATATCAGATTCTCTCCCAGGAACTGGCAGTGAACACTGGTTGATTTTCTTTCAATCCTTTCACCAGCATAATCAGCATCACAGAATCCAATCAACTTGTAATCTAAGGATTTCCTATAAAGGAGTCCAAGATTAGTTGTTCCTTTCAGATACTAAAAATTCTTTTAACAGCTGTTAAATGAGATTCCCTAGGATCTGACTGGAATCTTGCACACAAGCATACACTGAATAAAATATCTGGCCTGGATGCAGTGAGGTATAATAAAGAACCAATCATACCTCTATACAGCTTCGGATCTACCTTTGATCCATTATATTCTTTGCTTAAGGTGCATGTTGGACGCATTGGAGTGTTCATCAGTTTACAAGCTTGAACTTCTTCAGAAGCTCCTTTGTGTATTTTGTTTGATGAACATACACTCTATCTTTGCATTGATTGATTTGAATGCCAAGGAAGAACGTCAATTCTCCCATCATGCTCATTTCAAACTCATCCTGCATTAACTTAGAAAATTCCTTGCAAAGAGATGCATTAGCATAACCAAATATTATATCATCAACATATATCTGCACAACAAGAATGTCTTTCTCAAGGGTCTTTCTGAAGAGTGTTGTGTCAACTTGACCACTTTTAAAATCATTTTTAATCAAGAAATTACTTAGTCTATCATACCAAGCTCTGGGAGCTTGTTTCAAGCCATATAGTGATTTCTTAAGCTTGTAAACATGATCAGGATGCTTAAGATCCTCAAAACTAGGAGGTTGTTTGACATACACTTCTTCTTCTATGACACCATTAAGAAATGCACTCTTGACATCCATTTGATATAATATTATGCCATGATTAACTGCATAGGATATAAGTAACCTGACTGCTTCCAATCTTGCAACTGGAGCAAATGTTTCAGTGTAATCTATGCATTCTTGTTGACTATAACCTTGTGCAACAAGTCTCGCTTCGTTTCTAGTTACTTCACCTTGTTCATTCAACTTTTTTTTTGAATACCCATTTTGTTCCAATAATGTTCTTCTGAGGTGGTTTGGGTACCAGATCCCACACATCATTTCTTTGAAATTGAATAAGCTCTTCTTGCATAGCCAATATCCATCCATCATCTGAAAGTGCTTCATCAACTGTAGTAGGTTCAATCATTGATAACAGTCCTATCATAGACTCTTCTTGTCTGAAGTATGATCTTGTTCTTCTATGACTATCTTTGTTTCCAATGATTTGATCCTCAGGATGTGAAGACTTGTGCTTGAACGTACTCTTGGATTGATTTGCTTGCTGAGAGCCATCTTGAGCTTTATCATAAGCTAATTCTCCTTGAGCTTCTGATGTGGGTTCAGCTTCTGATGTTGGTTCAACTTCTGGACTAACTTCAGAATCACTAGTCTGATCAGGTTCTGGAGTATCTTCAGTAACCTGTATATCTGCACAACTTTCATCTTGTTCTGGAGTTTCATTTCCAGGCTCTTTGTCATCAAATTTAACGTGCATAGATTCTTCAACACAGAGTGTCTCTGAATTATACACTTTGTATGCCTTTGACCTTTCAGAGTAACCTAAAAAGATTCCTCTTTGGGCCTTGGCATCAAATTTCTTTAGGTAGAGCTTGTTATTCAGAATGTAACATGTACATCCAAATTGATGGAAGTAAGAGTTCATATGTTGTTTTCTCCAATATAGGTCTGATGTAGATCCTATTTTGAACATAGCATGTTGTATTCACTACTTCTGCCCAGAAATGTTTTGCTAAATTGTTTTCATGAATCATGGTTCTAGCCATTTCTTGTAAGGTTCTATTCTTTCTCTCTACAACCTCATTTTGTTGTGGAGTTCTAGGAGAAGAGAATTCATGGACAATTCCATGTTTTTCACAAAAAGTTTCAAATGGCTCATTTTCAAATTCTCCACCATGATCACTTCTGATTTTCAAAACTTTCATTTCTTTTTCAGATTGTATTTGAGTGCAAAAGTTACTGAATACATCATATGAACAATCTTTATTTTTCAAGAACTTTACCCAAGTCCATCTACTGTAATCATCAACAATGACTAGTCCATACTTGCTTCCATATAAAGATGCGGTGTTAACTGGTCCAAATAAATCAATATGAAGCAGTTCTAAAGGTCTTGAGGTTGAGACAATGTCTTTAGCTTTAAAAGATGATTTCACAATTTTTCCTCTTTGGCATGCACCACAGAGTGCATCTGAATGATGGTCAATGTTAGGCAGGCCTTTGACAAGTTGTAACTTACTAAGCTTAGAGATTAACCTCAAGTTAGCATGTCCCAACCTTTTGTGCAACACCCACTTCTTATCATTCATTGACAGAAGGCAAATTACCTTCTGATCAACCAGTTCAGAAAAATTTATTTTGTAGACATTTTCTACTCTCTTTCCTTTGAACACTATGGACTTGTTATCTTTGTTGATTACAATGTAGTTGGTCTTTTCAAACATCACATCATAACCATTGTCACAAAACTGACTGATACTCAATAGGTTATGTTCAAGTCCATCTACCAACCACACATTATTGATTGAGATAGAAGAATTACCAATAGTTCCCGTACCAATGATCTTCCAAGACTGGTTGCCTCCAAACTTTACATTTCCTCCTTTCATTGTGAGGGAGAGGAACATTGACTTCTCTCCAATCATGTGCCTTGAGCAACTGCTGTCCAGGTACCATGACTTTTCCTTTTGCTTTGCTCTTAGACATATCTACAACATTGACAATTTCATATTTAGGTACCCATTGTGTTATGGGTCCTTTGGGGTTAGTGCTAGAAGTTTTACTCACCATTTCTTGTACCTTGAGGTGTGATTTAGGTAGCCTCTGATTAATCATTGCCTTAGGTTTAACACCTTTTGGTTTTGATACTTCAGAAGCAGCAACTGTTTTGTCCTTCTTAACCTTAGACTTTAAGACATCAGACTCTGAGGAATAGGTTCTGATCTATTCAGAATCTTAATCTTTGAGGTCTTGGAATCAAAATTTATCACAACCTTAGGCTTGAAGTTCTTTGGCTTTGAAGTAATCTTAGCCTTAGAGATGGAAGCTTCAGGTTCTGAATGAACAACAATTTCCATTTTAACACCTTCAGGTACAAAGAAGGTTTTCAGTCCTTCCTTAATGCATTCACAATATGCTTTGAGATTGGTTTCATTAGATTTTGCTTCTGAGAATCCAATCCCTTTGCCATTGTTCATGTAAATGCTATCAATCATAGAAGCAACTCTGCTTCTGTCAATACCAGACATAATGAAATCTTCAAGAGCAATTTCATGGTTACTTAAAGACTTTCCATCACACTTCTCTTGTAGCTTCTGACATAAGAACTTGAGCTTGTCTTCATAAGTTTTTCAAATGAAGTCAAAGACTCTAAGTCCTTCTTCAGAAGCTTTCAGATCCAATAGAGTTAATTCTTGTTGCTTCATCTAAACAACATATTTTTCTTTTAAGTCTTTCAACTCATTGGTTCTCAGTTCAAAATGTGTGAGGAGTTCTTTTATTGACTCTATAAGTTCTTCTCTAGGAATTTTAGAATATACCTCATTCTCTTCTTCTGAATCTGATTATGTTTCAGCTTCTGAAGCTGCTGCAACTACTAACCCAACAGCTATCTTTGCAGCTTCATCAGAATCATCTTTATCAGATTCACTATCCAAATCTTCCCAGGTAGGCATCAAACTCTGCTTGATCTGCTTCTTGAACTTGTTAGACTTGAAAGTTGCCCTCTTTGACTTGTCCTTTGATTTCTCCTTTTGAAGATCAGGGCAATCAGCAATGAAATTTCCAGGCTTCTTGCAATTGAAGCAACCCTTCTGATCTTCTTTCTTGAAGCTTCTGTTATCACTTCTTCTGCTCAAGAACTTCTTGTTCTTCTTAGCCAGGTACTGAAGTTTGATGGAGAGCATAGCCATCATTTCAGCAGGATCTTCATCAGAATCTCCATCAGGTGATTCCTCTTCACATTTTATAACTTTAAGTGCTTTTGATGACCTCCCTTTAGATGGTAAAGCTATAGATTTACTCTTCTTAGCAGACTCATGTTCATGAAGACTTAACTCATGAACTTTGAGAGAGGTAACAAGATCTTCAACACTTAAAGTGTTTAAATCTTTAGCTTCGTCAATAGCAGTCACCTTAGGTCTCGATCTAGTAGGCAGACTTTTGAGTATCTTGCTCACATGATCAGAAGAAACATAGCTCTTCTTCAATATTTGCAGTCCAGAGACTAGGGTCTGAAATCTTGAGTACATATCCTCAATACTTTCATCATCCTTCATCTTGATGAACTAGCATAAGTGTTTTGGCTTCTGTCACTTTCTTGCTACCTTGATAGTTTGCACAAAGTGAAGCAAACATGGCTTTAGCAGCAGATTTGTCACTCATTTTCATGTACTCTGCACGAGGTCTAGTAGTGACAAGTGAGCCTCTGATCTTGTGATGCTTCTTGTACATCCTCTTTTGAGCAGGAGTAGGTTTCTTTCTATCCACAGCAGCTCCTTCTTCATCAAGATCCAAGTCACCAACTCCATCTTCCAGAATATCCCAAAGTTCTTCATCTAAACCCATGATATAATTGTAGAAGTTCGTTTTCCACCATGAGAACTCTTCAGGATCTCCATTGAACTTAGGAACCTTTCCTGAGTCAGCTTTTTTGTCATTCTAATCATAAGGTACAACATTATGATTACCACCAGAACCAAAACAAGAAACAGATGATTCAGCAGACATGTTTTTCTCAGATCTTGGATTGTTACACTATTAGGTGCTATCAACAGAACCAAGGCTCTGATACCAATTGAAGGTGAGAAAAAGCACAAGAAGGGGGGTTGAATTGTGTTTTCTTTTTTTTCGTTTTCTCTAAGTTAAAACACACAGACCAGAAGTAGTTAAGAACAACTTCTGAAGTGATGTTCAAAACCAAAATGCAACGGATAAAATCAGAGAGATAGAGAGAGAAGAAAGACTCACAGCAATTTATACAGGTTCCTTCCACAAACCAGAAGTAGTCATGTCCCCCTTGCACTTCCAAGGAGAGTTCACTAAAATGTAATATCTGATTACAAATGCTAAAGTACAACTGCAAGAGACTTCCAATGCTCAAGAACACAATCAAGAGACTTATAATGCTCAAGCACACAAGCAAGAGACTTCCTATCAAACAGAATTACAAGAAAAATGTTTGACACTTGAACACTTAATATACAATCAGAGGTGCTCACAATATAAATCAGATACAGACTCTTTGATACTTTAGAATTTCTAAGATATGAACTTTGAAAAAGAAATTCTAAGTGAACTTTTGGATGCTAAACAATTTGACAGAGTTTTGGCAGTTTTAAATTGTTGTAGAGTCTCGTTGTTTTTCAAGTCTTCACTCCTTTATATAGAGGAGTGAAAATGAACGTTGAGTTTCCAGTGCATCCAATGATTCTTTGCCTGATATGTTTATTGTCCTATGAAGGAGCAATTTCAAATCCATTCCATGTATGAAGGAACACCGTTGCAGGCAGAGCTGTTATCCTTGTCTTGTAGCAGAGACAAACTCTGGGTAGTGGAGATAGTGGTTGTATTGTTCGTACATTTTGTACTTTGTCAACGCTTCAAAAAGAAATAAGCAGCCAATGCTTTTGAATCCCTTTGAGTTAGCCGTTGTTACTCTTTTCCACTCTTTCACAATGTAAATACGACATCCAATCCATTGAACAACTTTTGAATCTTCAAGTTTGCATAACCTTATGAACTTGAGTTTCTGGTGATATACAGCTTCTGATGAACTTGCTTCTGATAAACTTGCTTCTGATGACGTCATCGCTTCAGGAGCGCTATGTCTTCAGGAGCACTTCTAACTTCAGGAGCAGTTCTTCTTTAGACGCTTTTAAGCTTCCTTTTGTTCAATTCTTTGCTCTCTTTTGTTCATTCAGAACCTATAAATGGTCTCAAAAGTTTTGTCTATGGTCCTGAACACTTGAACAAATATTAGCATATGCAATTAACAATTTTTTTAATACTTTGTTATCACTCAAAACTTTTAAGGGTAATGTTAAACACATTTTGTTCCAACACGTGACACGATTTGGCAAGGCAGATTGCATTGTTTCGACATTAAGGAAAACGTGTCACGATGGTAAAACGTGACACGATTTGGTGAAACCCTAATTTAGTTTCTTGTTACACAAGTGAAAACGTGTCACGATTTACTTAAAACGTGACACGATTTTGGGGGAATTTTTGTGCCTATTTAAGATGAAGACCATTCTGAAAACAAGAGTTACGATTTGAGAAGAGAAAAGTGCGATTTTGAGACCTAAAGACGGCTAGGAGGGAAATTTCTTCAACCTTCTTTCAGTTCATGTATGTTTTGATTCCACTATTGATTATGTTATTTGAAAGTTTCATTATGAGTAGCTAAATCTCTTAAAGATTAGGTCTGAAATGATTTTATGTAACCCTAATTGATACATGTTGCTGTGATGAAACTCTATTTATTGTGAATGATAATTTAGTTTTTATTCAATTAAATTGTTTTAATTCTTTTATATCTTGATCACATATAAACTCGTGAGTATGAATGACTACTAACCCAAGCTTTCAACTTAGACCCATTGAATTGTTCTAATAAACATGGTTAGTCTAGGAATGGATAATCGTTTGTTAGTGATATTAGGTTAACGTGCTTAAACCTTCAAGGATTATTAGACCACCTAAGGAATTATGGGCTGTAGTTTAAGAGGAGGGTCCTAACTCAAGGGATTGATTAGGGCTAATTTGTTAACTATCGTGGAACTAAAGAACCATTCACAAAAATAGAGTATAGTAACCAATTAAGGAAACATAGATGATTCGAAAGACCTGATCTCATCTCTCTCTTATTTCTTAACAACTTTTACTTTTTGTTAGTTGATTTCTTAAAATCAAACCAAATAAATCGCCTAGTAGAAAAACCATAATAACCTTTATACATCCTATTGCTTAACGAAATTAGTTTATTGAGATTAAAAACAGTCCTCGTGGGAACGATATTTTTACTACTTCGATAGTTTTTGGTGCACTTGCCAAACTTCTATCAGCTCCTCACACTTCGTCGAAACCACAACAACAACCAACTGAGCTCCTCCCTCCAAAAGATACCTCGACAACACCTAGAGTATGCGGCTACTCTCCCACTTAGCTCAGACACGCCTAAACGAACGGAACACCGGAACAAGTACCGATAGTACTTCCTTACATATCGCATACAACGGGAAAACAACCAACAGGTAAGAACAACACAACAAGTCTCGAAGGTAACTCAATATACCATTCGAATACAATAGGTAATTCACCGGGTTTTGGTCCGGACAAGACCTACATGGCTCTAATACCAACTTGTAACGCCCTACTTCTATTAAAGCAATAAATCACGCGAATATAATAAATATTCAAGAAATTGACGTCATGTCTTCAAATAATTCACAACTGACATGCATAAAAATTTCAACAAATAAAAAATAATAGCGAAAATATAGCATACATCTCAAATAGTCATGTCATCATCTCATAAATACATCCAAATAAAGATAATATATAAATCACGACGCATGGGCAAGGTCTCAACAACGTAAAAGACAAATCCTATGTCAGAGCTTATCTAAGACTCTATCAACTGAAAGAAAACGGAGGAAGCTCCCGCTATCCTCAGGCAACTCACCAAGCAAGCAAATCAACAAATCCTGCATGTCGTCTACCCATTCATACAAATAGGTAGGGAGTCCACCACAGACCACTGGGGGTTAGCTTCACATCAATCATAATCAAAAGGTATAAACAGGAGTAATCAATCATCAAGATATTTCATGGTTCATAAACACTAACATATGTGCAACATCAAATATTTACCAAATCGTCACCAACAATTTTCAACAAGTATATGGTTCATCGATCACAGATAATCACCAAGCACACAACAACGACAAACACGTAATTCACACCAAGCACATAAGCAATTATGACTCATCATAACATGCAATGTGCCTAGACTGACTCTAGACACGTGTGGTACCAAGTCACCTCCAAGGTCGTCACCCCTGATGCCAACTGAACATCATAATCATCATGAATAATCACCCCGAATAATTGAATACATAGTATTTGTCACCAACATGGATATGAAATCCGACATCGACAGCGTGTGGACCTATGACTCAACAACAACAATGCATATTTTCATACAACTTCAACAATCCACACCAACAATTCAACACCAATAGCATGTAAGAAAATCTACCAACAACATATATGAACACCAACAACATCACCATAGTGATTCAACAACTTCATATAATTCTCACAATTCAAGTAAAGGAGAAAATACACCACATTATGATAAACATCATATTCAACACCTATCAATTATTGATACATCATAATTTATTCATAACAAACTATTGATAAAAGATTTTCAAGGTAATCGGACTCAGGTTATATTCAACCAAGTTTGTCTCATATTTCACAACTTTGAAAAAACTAAGACATTTGAACCAAAGACTAAGCAAACAATTCAATTGTCTCAGCTATGTATACACATTAATCACATATGAGTGTAGGTGTGCATACATGTGCGTTTCACCGACCAAATACGACAAAATCATCAAAATCACAAAGTTCGTCTCACTTTATCATTTTGCAAAAGAATTCCATTTTCAAAGCAAAGCAAGTTAACTCTCGATGAAATCAAGCAAAACCATTTTTAGAAATCACATAATCAGTATACATCCTTAACCCTAATTCATTCCCTTGAGAAAAACAAGTTTCGGAAAAATCGACGTTCTTCGACATTTTTCAAAAGTTAAGTTCAATTCACAAAATCAAGTCCAATTCGATCCATAAGATGTTCCAGTAGGTTTAAGTATATAAACAGAGATTAAACAAGTCAAAAGAAACATTTTTGAAAGCCTGGATTGGTCCCCAAGTGCCCGAAACGAAAAACAAAGAAATGTTGAACTGGGCATTTCTCGCTTAAGCGACCAATTGCTCGCTCAAGCGACCAAGTCACAGTAGCTACTGTGACTGCTCGCTGGCAGCTCGCTTAAGCGATCATTCATCAGCTTTGTCAAAAATGTTACGGGTTCCAACCCCTTTTCACCCAAAATCCAAATTTTAATCTTCTAGTTGTCCAAACTCGTCCCAAAAGTTGTTTACAGGGTTTGATACATAAAAAGGCACTCAAAGTTACACAAAACTTGAAATCAAAACATCATTTCAACATAATTAAACCATCCAACAAAGTTTCACCAAAACTTTCAACAACAACCCAATTCACATCACCAACCCACAATTATGAACACCCAATGCATCAATTCATCAACAACATATTCCATAACAACAACAACAACAACATTTAATCATGAAATCATCCATAATTTAACGACCACAACATCATTCTCCATCAATTTTGTACAAACACCAAACATACTCATATAGATACATTTCCAGCATGCAAATTCAACATCAACAACACAATTATCATTCAATTCATATACTTAAACATGGCATCAAAATTAAGCACGAATTTCTACAACTAAGCTCAAAATAATCGCTTAATCAATTAAGCGCTTTTGAACATGGGTAGAAAAGAGATTAAAATGAAAATATTATGCTTGAATACTATCCCCCTTACCTCAATCTCCAAGATTCCTAACCTTAGCCTCACTTTAGCTCCTAGAATCCTCAATCCCTTCTTGCTCTTCAAGCTTTTTCTCTTCACACCCTTTTCTCCTCTTTCTCTAGCTTTTCTCTCTCTACCTCTTTCTAATGTTGTGAAAATGAATGTTCTAACCCTAGTTTACTCTTAAGACATGGGTTATATAGTCACGCCACTAATTGGCCTAACTCACAAAATGTTTTATGGGTTCAAAGCTCTAATTAATCCATTCTACAACTTTCTACTCTCTTACGGTAAAAATAACGAGTAAACACCGGCTCTTAATTTAATTACCACAATCCACTAACAAATTAATAACAGAAATGGTTCCCACGTGAAACACTAAAAATAATCTATACTATGGAATTATTAAATTACCCTTGCTCACCAAAAGACCAAAATACCCTTCTACCACGAAAACCCAAGAAAATACGTCCAAGGATAAATAATCACACACAAGCATATATAAACACATATTGAACACATAAAAATAAAATCAACAAAAAATCGGGTTGTTACAAACACGAATAGGAGCTCTCTCAAAAGACTCCGACAGTGTGATAATAATTCAAACAGGACGAGTGAACATCCGCAGCGGTTATTAAGTGACACATGTGAGAACAATTAAGATACACTAATGTTCGTTTAACAATGCTGGAAATTGTAAGTAAATGAGGATCTTCCTCAAGACATGATCAACACTCTAAACCAACTTCAACGTTGTGGACCTTGAAGAGAATCTCTATGTAATAGACAAAGACAAGATTATGTATGAAGTTCAAGGCCAAGCTCTATGTGATGCAAGTCAACCCTGTATGTCAAAGCCTCTGAATCTTGAGATCCTTTGCACCAGTCATTAGCTCTGAGATATGTCACTGATGCAACAACTCTTCCCTAAAAGGAAATGAAGTTCCGATTTCTACATTTGAGTGAAAATCATTTAAGCACTTCTTGATGGAAATAAATGATTGATTCGTTGAGTGTAGTTAGTTAAGAAGATTACATCAATCAATAAAGAATTCAATGACAAGGATTTCTTCAGCAATGGCCTACTCAACACATCTTTATACAAAAGACCTTCTTTGGCTGAAGAACGTTACACAACATGCATGTACAATACTGCACTCTGATTATATTCATTCCATTCAAGTACAAAACCTATCATCCACAAGATCAAATCATTTACAACAAAGGTGATCCTCTGAAGATCATATCATCATTCAAAAACAAATTTATGCTACTTGAAAAGTTAGAGAATTGCATTTTTATATAAAAAAAGGGTTAATAGTGTTTTACCCCCTATAATATAAGTCATTTCTGGTTTTCCTCCTGTATAATTTTCTTTTTGGATTTCGTCCTTGTAATTTGAAATTTTTTGGTTTTGGACCTTCATGGATTTTGACTGTACAAAATCGATGATATGGCAGGGGGTAAACCGAAATTTGATCAAATTAACAGGGGGGTAAGCTGAAATTTGCTCAAATTACAGGGGGTAAACCGAAATTTCCACAAATTACACGGGGTGGAATTTTTCATGAAGGTCCAAAACCAAATAAATTTTAAATTACAAGGACGAAATCCCAAAAAAATATTTTACAGGGGCGAAAACTGAAAATGACCTATATTACAAGGGGGTAAACACTATTAACCCTAAAAAAAATACAATACTTGTCGAGATATTTATGCTACATGACAAAAACAAATATTATAATTAACTTTTTTTTAATGTGTTGGTAGCGCCTGTAAAAGTTAAATATTTTAATAAAAAAAAAAAAACTAGTTACAAACTCGTGCTTCGCACGGGTTCAATGACGTATTCGATAAAAAAATTCTTCGAAAGAAAAGATGTTAAAACGACAAAACATTGTGATTCATCATTAAATATGTATGGGCTGATTTCGAGATCATATAATCAGTTTATTAGATTAAGAATTGACATAATATTTAGGATGAAAACAATTGGAACCAAAAAGGAACCAATGATGTATGAATTATGATTACATATTATCCAAAATTATAAAAAAAGAGTGTTGTTGTTGTAAAGTTACCAAAAACGGATTGATACCCATATTAACATCAGATGAAATAAAGCAAAGAAGTAGCATCGGTGAGTGAAGATAATCTTGTCTAGGATTAGATTTAAGGTGATCTGTTGAAAGTGCGGATCATGAACACCAAATCTTTATTTGGGAACGACTTGAACGTGCATATTTTTAGGTGGCTTCTCTAGATCAAAAATTAGTTTATCACCTAACTCTAACATATGTTTTCGGCAAAAGTTGAACTATTGATCGCCTAAGTATTTTTCGTAACTTGCTCTCTTTGTTGTTATCAAGCGACACTTATACCTTTTTTGAGTTTGTATATCGATGAGTGTGATTTTTTTCCCTGTTCCTTTTAGAAATGTCCTTTATATCTCATTTGGGAAGTGCTAGGTACCAAACAAATTGCAGTGTTAATTAGATGTTACATATATATATATATATATATATATATATATATATATATATATATAAGTACATTTCTAAAACATTTACCAAAGCATTATAGAGATTTTTTGTAGGAAAAGAACATGTTCTATTTTATTCAAGAGATTAGGAAAACAACATTATAATTAACATGATACTAATTGGAACCAATGAAGGAACCAACAATGTGCAGATTAACGTTACATAATAGTTAGGTTTATAAAAAAGACTTCAAGTGTCATAAACTAACCAAAAAGGGATTTTTGCCAATATTTACATCAGACAAAATGAAAAGAACAAATGGCATCCCAAAGTCAAGATAGTTTACGATTGCAGTCCAAAGTGATGCGTCAAAATAGTAGAAGTTCAAATAGTTCAGCAGCAAAGATCTACTTTGGAACAATTCGAACATGCAAGTTCTTCGGTGACTTTTCGAGATCAAAGATAAGCTTACCAAATTCTTCCATCACACGTTCTTTGCAGAAATTGAACCACTGTCCACCCAAGTATTTTTCATAGCTTTCTCTTTCGGCGGTAATGAGGCGACACTTATATTTTCTCTGTGTCTGGTCATCAATGAGAGTGATTGTTTTGTGCTTTCCTTTTCGAATTGTTCATGACACCTCGTTTGGGAAATGCTAAACAGGGAAATAACAACTATATTAGTCTAATGCATATTAAGATGGATAAGACGTATGCGAATATAGTTACATATAATTTATAAAATAAAGGTAGCATAACTGATTTTAAGCTAAAGAAAATGTATCATGACTTCTAATTTATCTTCCTATTATCTTCCTAAAAGTGCAAGATAAATGCATTCATGTGCATTATATGAACCCCGTTGACCAATTAACATTGTTGAAACAAATGGAAATTAAGAATCACTCCCGCATGTGCATCTATAGCTAGCACCATTTGACATTGATGTCTTCGAACATGTGGTGCAACTCTCATAATATCATCCAAACTGGTTAGGATTGAATTTAGTTTCTTTCCAAATAGTGATGCAATATGTATCCTAACACAAATTATGCACATGAAATAAAGAATAATGCAATATGTATTTTTAATTTGTGCGTACAAAATTCAAAGCATGTTTGTGCATAAAAAAAAGCAGACCTTGACTAAGTTTATAAATTCAACAATTGGCCTAACCTGAGACAGATTGGAAAAATCGTTGTACGAAGTACATTGAGGAGAAGCCGAACTCTGACTTAAGTTCTGACTGATGCTTTGACTCTGAGCTTGAGAAGTGTTAAGGTCACGACAACAATTCAAGAAACATGATTAAAAAACAATCAAATCAGATTGTGAAATAATAATTTACTCTAACACTGTATTGTGAAATCATAATGCAAACTTACTAAGTCTTAAACTTCTCAACAACTGGATAATGTAGGTTGATGAGCAGCCTCGAACCTGACTGTTACATATATTTGGGTTGCCATTGACTACAAAATGGAAGCAAAGAACTCAAGGTAAATAGATGGTAAATGATAAAGCTATGGAATATTTTTCCCATAGTGTTACATCAACTATATTCTCACTGCATAAGAAAAGACATCTTTCAGATCATTATCAAACTTATACAAAATCCTATCATCTGATGCTGACAAATTAGAAAATAATACCTTTTATCTTTCAACACAATGTTCGTACACAGTTTCTTTTTAGTCCCAATTGACATTGTCTTGAAAATCTCATGAAGAAGCCCGATGATTTCTTAAAAAAAATATTACTATTATAAATGTTGGAATTTAATTAATGCCATATTTTTGTATAAGAATACCATATTTTTGGTGTCTTTCAAAAAAATAAGAATTTATATTATATTTGTTACATTGTTGGTGTCATGGAAACATATATGTTTAGTTTTTTTGAATAAGAAAAAGATATGCATAGTTTGTTACAATATAAAGGTGAAATATATATATATATATATATATATATATATATATATATATATATATAGGGCATTTCAAATGAGAAGAGTGGTTATTATGAGATATGAGAGGACTTAATAATAACCATTAGATCTAAACTAATCATGTTACTTCATCAATAGCTAGCTATGTAGGCAATTAAAACAAAAAACACAACTCTTCGCCTTTCCTCTACACACGCTTCTCAATGCAACTTGTACATAACCCTTTAGCTGGTGATGCCGATGCTTACTGCTTTTGTTAGAAGATTTCTATGGCCACCTAAATCATAAATAACCCAATTGAATTTTTTTTTCTTTCTATTTTCCATTTTCGTGACCCGTTTCATATCAATTGATTGAATTTTTTAAAAAGGGTTAATTTAAGTTGGATTTGAACAATAGTAGAACTAAACTATAATTTCACTCTTAACCAAATCAGCTTGTGATTATTTGTTAGTCTTCTACGAAATTACTGTAACTAATTGGAATTTCTCTCCCAAAGCTATCATAGTCTTTATTTTCTTTGACAAAATCTTATTATGTTTTCTTTCTATTGAACCTAAATTGAGAGAGAGGAAAGAAAGGAATAGAAGAACGTTGAAGAGATCCTTTCTATAAAGAGAAAAATCAAGGAAGAACAATACATAGAAGAGGTAAAAAGAGCGGTCACTTATGGCTTATGCAATAGACAGAGAACAGGATAAGGGAAATGGAGAAAGCCAATTTACTCTTAACACTCCTCTCATTTGATATGCCCTCTCTCTATCTCTATCTCTAACTCTCTCTCTCTCTCTCTCTCTCTCTCTCTCTCTCTCTCTCTCTATATATATATATATATATATATATAAGTATAATTTTTTTTAGGCATCTAGACCTTTTTTGAAGAAAAGACATCTACAATTTTACTTTTAATTAAAATCAAAATTTTATAAAAATAATCATACGTATTATGCAACGCCAAAAAAAATTATACGTAGTAGCGTAAAAAAAAAAAGACACACATAAAGTATTACTCTAAACGCTAATGTGTGTGTGTGTGTGTGTGTATTTGTGAGGTTGAAGATGAAAATATTTGGTATCATTAAATGACAGCGTGAATAAAAATATTTGTGAGGTTGTGATGATTAAATGATATTGAAATTAAATATATAAATGATAAAAAGATAATAAATTTCCTTTGAAAGAAAAGGTAATAAAATTAAATGGGACCTCCTTAAAAAAAATTAAATGGATGAAAAAAACGTATTGAAATATAATATTAAAAAATAAAAGAAAAGGTTTCCAACGTGAATTGAAGAGAGATATTTGTGAAATAAATTGTTGAGAAGTAGTTTTTTGAAGTAGCATTCAACAACTTTTGGCCAAAACTCATTCCATTCAATTTTATGCATTAAAAAAATACATTTTTTAGTAAGTACTTAATTGATATTGTATTTGGCCTAACTTCTCCTTAAAAATGTAGAGAAGTTGAAAAAAAAAAAACCGGGTCAAACGGTATCTTATTCGCCCACAACGGCAGTGTAGAAGAAACTGAATTTGGGAGAAAAAAATTGGAAAATAGTTAAAAATAAAAAATTGTAAAATAGTTAAAAGTTTTTAAAAATATAAAAATTGGAAAATAGTTAAAAAAAAAATTGGTGAGGTAGCACTCAACCAAGCAACACTAAAAAAATTATATGCATTAACGTAACAAAAAGACAGACAGACGGACATAAAATATTACTCTAAACTTTAATGTGTGTGTATATATTCACGAGGTTGAAGAAAAGAAATAAAAATATTTGGAATCATTAAATGACAGCGTGAATAAAAATATTTGTGAGGTTGTGATGATTAAACGATATTGAAATTAAATATATAAGTGATAAAAAGATAATAAAATTTCTTTGAAAAAAAGATAAAATTAAATGGAACCTCCTTAAAAAATTAAATGGAACGGTTAAAAAAAAAGTTAAATGGAAGAAAAAAAACATATTGAAATATAATATTAAAAAATAAAGAAAAGGTTCCCAGCGTGAGTTGAAAAGAGGTGTTTGTGAAATAAGTTGTCGAGAAGTAGTTTTTTAAAGTAACATTCAAAAGCTTCTGGTCAAAGCTCATTCCATTCAATTTTATGCGTTCAAAAAAAGTTCTTTTTTAGTAAGTACTTAATTGATATTGTATTTGGCTTAACTTCTCCTTAAAAATGTAGAAAAGTTTGGAAAAAGTCGGGTCAAACGATATTTATTTAATCTCCCACAACGGCAATGTAGAAGCAACTGAATTTGGGAGAAAAAATTGAAAAATAGTTAAAAATATAAAAATTGAAAAATAATTAAGAGTTATTAAAAATATAAAAATTAGAAAATAATTAAAAAAATTGGTTAGGGGCAAAAATGGTAATTCATAGGCCATTGTTAAAAAAACACACTCATTAATAAGTGGATTACCAAAATATCCTAAGGGCAAAATGGTAAAATCAACGGACATGGATTTTTATATTAGTATATAGAAGCATATTTGACTCAAGTCAAAATATCAAATGGGGCTATAAATGCAAAAAGGGATAAAATTGTGGGCTAGCAACTACTTATCTCATGGATTAATTTCGTTTTACTAGTGCCGCTTTTTCCATGATTCGGTTAACAAAACAAAAAAATCAAACAATTGAAATTTGAGAGACAAAATTCAACAATTGAAATTTGGAAACCAAAATCGAGTAATTGAAACTTGGGCGTCCAAAATCAAACAATGGTGAAACTTGAAAAATCATATTTTAGTCTAATTATTATCTGGCACTTTTGAGGTTAATAACGATCATATACTTTACTGTGTCCAAATAAATCATATACTTTTATTAACCCTAAAACAAATCATATATATTTTGTTAAAAACATATAGGAATTTTTTTTTTTGTTTTTTACCTTTCTATCTTACGATTACGGCACCAATATTCTCAGCTGAAGTTGCAAGTAAAAAATAGAATCAAAGCTAAAAAGCATATCACACAAACTGTCTTCAACACGTATGTTTATTACCGCGATTTGAATCCAATTGTCCCTCTTTAGTGAACAACGAAGCTTTAATCAAAGGCAAAGTTGACTAACGCATAGTTGTATAAGCTATATTTGATGGTAGCATCCCAATTATTAAAGGCTAATGATAGCTTATAAACACACATAATGTGCTAGTACTAACCACTCTTTTAGTTGTGGGCAAAATTATGACAACTTACGCACAAGACTCGAAGCGTACAATATTTCAGGAAAGCGTGCAACAAACTTGAGATTGAATATTGACACTGTTTATGAGAATTTAGGGTGTACGTCACAAATGAGGGCTGGCATATATTTTAGCTCATTAGCATAAAAAGGGTTTCTACTTCAGTACATCGAAAAATCTCATTGTTTTGGAATCAATGTTAAAGGCTAAGGTAGTTTGTAAACACACACTCCTCTATTTATTGAGGTGCTTTTTAACTAAAGGCAACCATGAAGGCCCGCTTAAAACATCAGACAGACAATACCTCATAAAAGTAGTACAACGTGCTTGAAGTCTGAACAATTTCAAATTGAATCGTAGTATTGCAGAGATGAAAAAAAATGTGGCTGATGCAGTCAAAAATAGTCAAAAACTTTGATGACACCATCGTGGATGCGTTTGCAGAAAGTTTTATAAAAGGAAAAGGATAGGTGCATTTTATTATATGTTTTTCATATTGTTTTTAGGGTTAAATAAGAAAATGATCCCCTAAATATGCTAATATTTGATTTTAGTCCCTCTAAAATATTTTTTAAGCTTTTCGGTCCCTCCAAAAAAATTTATCCATGCAATTAATCCGTACTTTTTAGTCGACTCATGTCTAACCTTCGTATTTTTAATTAAATTTTCCAGAAATAGGTAGAAAATTATTACCATATTATAAAAAAAATAGAATTTTTAACAAAACATGAATTTAATATGAATTTTTAGCACCAAAAACAGAAAAATTCATATTTAATTCATGTTTTGTTAAAAACTTTTTTTTTTTTTTTTGGAGAAGTTGTTATGATATTCTACCCATTTCTGAAAAATTTCATTAACAAATATGAAGGTTAGACATGAGTTGACTAAAAAGTATGACGTTGTGAATGGAAAATTTTAAAGAGACCAAAAGTCTAAGAAATATTTTAGGGGGACTAAAATTAAATGCTGGTATATTTAAGGGGACCATTTACTTATTTAACCTTTGTTTTTAACTAAATTATTCATGATTTCTTGAAATTCATAATTTTCTCAAAGTTTGTTATAATAAAAAAAAAAGATGTATTTTTAGTTAAGAACCATTCAAAAAGCATCCAAGGAAATGCTTAAGTTTTGTCCTTTTTATAAAACCCTAGAAGTAGATGCTAAAGGTGTTGCAGTGTAGTTTGTTATTTTGTTACTACAATATTTTATTTAATTTGGCATATACTAAAGAGAAGAAGTAGGAAGTAGGGAAAGAGAGAATATAAGTTAAGAACAATCTTTCACTTAATATTCCAAAAACTTAATTATGGTGAAAGAAAGGAAGTTGATTCATCTGGACTTTATTCCTTTCTACATATTATATTTAGGACTGTCACACTCCATTTGAAAATAGAACTTCACCGATCACAATATCTTCTTTGTTCCAATACTAGAGTTCTTCATTTAGGCTTTTGTTTTTTGTTGGTTACAATGACTAGCATTGGTAAATTGGGTGCTATGCAACAACTGATGAAAGGTGGAAAAATGATGCCTGCAAATGTAATATCTGATGATACCATTTTGGTGAAGAAAATAGTTGCAGATCATAATCCCGAGGGACTTGATTATGATGTCAAACCACTTCTACATATTGTTGAAGATATTCTTAGACGTTCTACCCTCAGCAGTTCTGAACACGATTCAATGGTACGACTCTAACCGCTAAAACATATTATTACTTCAATTTGCAAGTAAATATTGTTTCGTAATATATTGAGTAGATGAGCATTTCGATTCTCAAAATTGTAACGGTAGAACAGTCTAGCCCTCAAATTTACAAAATAGTAAATCAGTCTTGTAATTAAAGAATGTTAATCAATTTACTCCTTCAAGTAAAATATTTCTTTTATGTATGAACATCCACCAAAACCAAAGAAATATCTACATATTGATTTTAATAGTTTCTTGCTGCATTAAGACAAACATATATTTGAATTTTTTTTCTTCTTCTACCATATAACAGATGTTCGATTTAATGGACTAAATATTTACTTCACATATTTGAGGGTCTAAATTTCTGATATACTCCTATTTAATACATATGCTGATTTGGCTGTGATTTTCATATATCATGTTATTAATGTATTGTCTTTCAGGGTGAACTATCACATGTTGATCAACTTGAAGACAGAAATCACCTTCCTGCCTACACAAGCATGTTGGAAGCCTTGTCTGTTAAGATTGATCGGATTTCTTGTGAGGTGATAAAAAGAATTACCTAAGTAGTGTTTTTATACTATTGTCAATTTGTCAGTCTGTAATTAGATAGACGATAGCGACTAAAAGCATAATTTTTGCATGGACTAAAATACATTTAACAACACTCTAGGTTTAATCACTGATTCAATTTGATAAAATTGATAACATTAATTAAGATCAGACTCTTACTACTGAGCTTTTTGATGTGAATATGGACCAAAGTTGATAGCGCATTAATTGAGAGTACAATCGTTTTTTATGAGATTTGAACTTTGTCCATTGAGTTTATAAGATCAGACTCTTACTACCGAGCTAACACATCATGAACGATAACATAGCTTGTTATAACTATTAAAAAAAATTATTAAGCTATTTTTATATACCATCTGCATGCATGTTTTCCCATCAATATAACAAATTAACTGTATATTGCAGATTTCCTACAAGATTCTCTCTGGTATAGATGCACACTCCACAACAGTAGCAATATTTGAGATGCTTACAATCTACAAGTGGGATGTTAAGTTGGTCCTAGCCTTAGCAGCATTTGCTTTAAACTATGGCGAATTCTGGCTTCTTGCTCATATTCACGATACAAACCAACTCGCAAAATCGATGGCAATCCTTAAGCAGTTACCTGGTATCATGGAGCATTCAAGCTCACTAAAGCCACGTTTTGATACGCTTAATGATCTAGTAAATGTCATATTGGAAGTGACCAAATGTGTGATTGAGTTCAATGATCTTCCAACTCAATACATTAGACAAGATGTATCAGCCTACAATACTGTCTCAAATCATATCCCAGTTGCTGCATACTGGTCTATTAGAAGTATTGTGGCTTGTGCAGCTCAGATTACAAGCCTCACTACACTTGGCTATGAGTACGTTTTTCCTTTCATTTCTTGAGATCTTTAAGTTTATTAACTCACCTTTAAACTAACGTACTGTTTGGCAAGGCTGAACCGTTAGCGTATAGCAGATATCTTATAGCGTATAGGCTCGTATAATCAAAGTAGAACTATTTGATAACAATTTTCACTTAAGAGCTTATAGCATTTTTTCAGACTTATACCGTTTTTGTGCCACTACTTCAATTAGCATTTGAGATTATATATTATAAAAATAATTTTTTATGTCATTTAATATTTACAAATTAGTTCAACGCTGGATTTTGCAAACACTTCAAATTCAATATGCTTGCTTATCAGCTGCCTGCTATAAGTTCATCTGCTATCCGCTACATTTTACCAAACAGAGACTAAAAGAAGGGAATTTAAATATTCTTTACACATGAACAAAGTTTCAGAGTAGTATTCATTACACCTAGCTGGTAAACAGCATAGTTTAGTATGATAGACATATTATATATATTATCAAATTGTTTCAGAATCTTCACCTCGAATGATGCTTGGGAGCTTTCCACATTGGCTTTCAAGCTTAGAAGTATAGTGGATCATCTCAGAAAGCAACTGGATATCTGCAAAATACACATTGGTAGGCCACTTAAATATTATAGTTAGATGGAACCATATATACATCTGCACACAAATATTTTTTGTAGGCACTAGAGGTGAAAAGATATAAATAAGTCTTGTTATATTGACTAAAACAGCGCTATTTAGTACAAAATACTCTCAAACAACGACAATGGCAGGTTCTATCGATCTGATGCAATATGAACAAACCGCTATATTCCGTGATTTGCGATTGACAACACTGATTTTATACATCGATCCGTCCATGCATATATTATTCTATCTGGTTTGATTCTTTTATATGCAGAGGAAGCAATGGATACTGAAGCTTATGGAATGCTACGGGAATTATTTTTGACACCACACATTGACAACATGAAGATCATCAAGGCTTTGATTTATTCACATGATGACATTTTGCCTCTATACGACGGAGTTTCAAAGAAAAGGGTTTGATTTTCTAACTCCAATAACATTTCTAAATACTAATACGACAAGCTGATTATACTAATTAATACTGTTATGATTAATGCAAACAAACAGGCGAGCCTTGAGGCACTGAGAAGGAAGAATGTGTTACTTCTATTTTCAGGCCTAGAGTTCTCAACCGACGAGCTTCTAATACTCGAACAGATCTACAACGAATCAAAGGCCCACGCACCGAGACAAGACAATAGATATGAACTAGTTTGGATCCCAATTGTAGACCAAACCTCTGAATGGACAGACCAAAAACAAATACAATTTGAGAATCTGAGAGAGAGTATGCCATGGTTTTCGGTGTATCATCCTTCATTGATAAGCAAGGCAGTTGTTTGGTTCATACAGAGTGAATGGAAATACAAGAATAAGCCAATTCTTGTTGTTTTGGATCCTCAAGGGCGGGTTGCTTGCCCTAACGCTATTCACATGATGTGGATTTGGGGAAGTGCTGCTTTTCCTTTTACAAGTTTTAAAGAAGAAACTCTTTGGAAGGATGAGACTTGGAGACTTGAATTGCTTGTGGATGGCATTGACTCGGAAATATTGAACTGGGTAAGCTTATATTCTAGCTATAGAAAGTTCTCTTTTTATCCCTTTTCTGTACATTCATGCTACTAATAATATAACTTCAACCCAAAACCACATTGCTGCATTCATTGGAGGAATGAATGTTATGGAACAGTTTGCTAAATAGTATACAACGAGTCAAAATAGAACACAAATTTTTCTCTTTTTTTGGCTTAACCTAGTTCTCAGGAAACTCTGGTAATCCAAAATCCGGCCAGGAGGTAAAAATACAACATAACAAGATGCAATAATAAAATTTTGAATATGCTGAAAACTTGTCATCTAAGAAAACTCATGAGAACATGTTGCCTACTTGCCTTTAGTTGTGTCTGCACACTTCAGTCTTATTAGGTTTAGCAACAATTACTGAACCAATAAGGGATTTAAATTTACAGCACTAAAAACTGATTCAGTCATTACAGTCGAATAAATTAGAGCTATTAGGTGAAGATCATACTTGTCACATTCCGGTTTTGTTTCAAAACAGATTTGTTGAGGTCGAAAATGTGATGTGAGTCATCTGATTTTCATTCGATGAGTCTGAACTCAGGGACTTGGATTCCTTACAATCACGTAATCTGAGTCGAACATTTATATTCTGACTTTGCAAAACAGTACTAAAGACAACTTCGGAACATGGATGATTAGATCTGCAACTATGTGATTGTCAGTCAATCTATTTACCTATTACGTATTTAAATTTCTGATTCGACAGATTAAGGAAGGAAAGTACATTTTCTTGTACGGAGGAGACGACCCTGAATGGATAAAGAGATTTGTGAAAGAAGCCCGAAAAGTAGCACAGGCGACACGTACACCGCTAGAGATGGTATACGTAGGAAAAAGCAACAAGCGAGATCAAGTACAAAAAGTATGCGACACTATAATCCGCGAAAAGCTCTACACTCACAGCTGGTCAGAACAAAGCATGATATGGTTCTTCTGGACACGTCTCCAAAGCATGCTCTTCTCCAAAATCCAACTGAAACAAGTCGATGACAACGACCTTGTGATGCAAGAAATCAAAAAACTTCTTAGCTACGACAAACAAGGCGGTTGGATTGTTCTAGCAAAAGGGTCACAAATTGTGGTAAATGGACATGCTTCAACTGGTTTACAATCATTGGTTGAGTATGATCTCATGTGGAAAGAACATGCTGAACGAGACGGTTTCGAAACAGCTTTTAAAGAACATTATGGCAAGCTTCATGCAGTTGATAACCCTTGTTGTAGATTTGAGTTCTCACATTCAATGGGAAGGATACCTGATAGACTCACGTGCCCCGAGTGTCGCCGGAATATGCATGTTCTTACCACTTTTCAGTGCTGCCATGATGATAATGTTGAGGAGGATTTTTTCGTTAGTAGTGTTACTCCTCCTAATACTAATTAATTGATCTTTTGTTGTTTTTTTTCTTCTCATTATTTTGGTTTTGTTGATTATGGCTCTATGCAGTTTATTGCATAGCCCTAATGTTTGTTTGTTTTAATCAATGTAATAAACTGTCCAAGGGTCTTGTTGTATAAACTGGAGTAAATTGGATGATCAATAAAATTAGTTGATTCAGAACAAAACATACTAGAATAATACTCCCTCACTGTTATACCATGTCTCTCTTTCTAAATGTGCACACTTCTTAAAAAATAAAAATAAGACTCACATAAAATGAACTTTTAGTCCCTCATTTCTAAAATCGATTTTTTGGTCCCCATCAAGCAACTTATGGGATTTTTTAGGTCCTCCACCATTTTTGATAACGTGCCTCTTAGGTGGTTTTGGTGACTTTGATAAATGTCTTCCATTCCAGCAATTTATTTCATGCATTTATGCTTAAATAGTTCAATAATATTATTTATTATGTTTAATATTTAAGAAAAAAACTAATAATCTTTTATAAAAGGTTAAAATGCAACCCCACCAACATTTACAAACATACGATTTTTGTCACCCTATTTTAAAAGGAAAATGATTCATGTACCACTCTTTTGGTACACCTTCTCCTACCACTCTTAGTTGGCAAAAAAAAAATATAAACAAAAGAAAAGCAGTGACATGGAAAGCAATTTACTTATAAAACATAAAAAAAATAAAAAATTAAAAGAAAAAGCAGCAACGCGAGCCTTCTTCTTCTTCTTGTCAAAGAGAACCGACGGCGTGTCTCTCTTCTTCTCTTCTCACCGGCCAACGCCTTCTTCTTCTCTAAGAGAACCGACCGTCTCTCTCTTCTTCTCTTCTCACCGGCCGATCCTCTCTCTACCACTCACTTTCACTCAACTCTCACTTCTCACTCACTTTAAGGTAAGCCATTGATTCTTCAATTTATCCTTTATTCTCCAATTGTTTATTTTAGGATTTCAAAATTGAGAAATTGAAAATGGAATTGATGCTTTTGTTATGATAGTATTTTTGGGTTTCAAAATTGAGAAATTGAAAATGGAATTGATGCTTTTGTTATGATTCTGAACATTTTAGGGTTTCAAAATTGAGAGTTTGAAAATGGAATTGATGCATTTGTTATGATTCTGATTATTTTAGGGTTTCAAAATTGAGAATTTGAAAATGGAATTGATGATTTTGTTTTGATTCTGATTATGAGATTTATCATATTTGAACTGATCACGAATTAATTTATATTACCTGTAGCTTCTGTGGTGTTAATTGTTACACGATAAAGCATATACCCATTCAAATAGATTTCTAAATTAAAATTATAACATGATGACAAGATTAGTGCACTGTTTTATATTAAAAGATTGATAAAATGATCGTTCACAAAGTAAGTTGATAATCCATTAAGGCCTACTCTAATTAGTTGGACTACCTTGTACTTTTAGTTGTTGGGTATGATACTGAGTTAGTGAGAATTTAGGGTTAAATGTTGGTTGACAATATTTAGATGTTGAGTTCATAATTGAGCGAAAATATATGTTTTTTTCTATTGTCTAATTGTTGCATTTTTGGGTTGTTGTCGATTATCATTGTATTATTGTTAGTAAAAAATCACAAGTTTTCCCCAATTTTTGTAGTTTGACTGTGGTTGTTCCTCTAAATGATATCACCGTAGAGTTAAGTGTAAAATTGTTAATCAAAAGAATTGTGGTCACACTTTTGTTAAAAAATGGTCAAAGTGTTAGAAATTTGAAGAAAAAATATGTGGTTACGTCTATGTTAAAATATGATTAATTGCAGAATTTTTTTTGTCAGTATGTCTATGATAACAAAGATAGGAAAACATGAACTTGTCACAATATTATTTCCATAACGTTCTTCAAATTTTGTGGAAAACGTGTGATTATAAAATGTGTTTGTATTATAGTTATAAGATGAATTTTTTTAAAAATGTTCTTGTAACGTGTGTTGAGAATAGGTATTTGTGTGTGTTTTAATTGTTGTTGATAGAAAATGATTTTGTATACAACAGATAAGGTCAACATCATGAAGGAAAACAAACGAAAAAGGGATGATGGTGTTGGTGTAAGTACAATTTAATTAATGAGACGTTAACTGTGTATGTAATCGTTTGTGTTTTATGCCTTTAATGAATGAATAATGTTCATTTTTCAGCCACAGATAAAGACTCAAATGCCCCGTACCAATAAGTTGGTAGATATTAACAAAAATTTGTCTGATGCGCAAAGGAGTAGAATAATGAAAACTCCGTTCAGATATTTAGTGGAAATGAAGACCTATATAGGAATGAATGGTAGTTTATTGAAGGACTTATTGCATAGGTGGGATGCAAGTAGCTTAGGATTTAGAGTAGGCGTTAGGACTGTGGCCTTTAAACATCTAGACCTTTGTTTGGCTCTAGGTTTGCCTATTTTAGGAGAATCTTTGCCAGAATTGATTGATAGTGATAGTGATAGTCATGTAAGATTATTGTTTGACGGGAATGAAGTTATTGATATTAACAGTGTGCATTCAAAGCTGAAAGTCCTTCAAGAAGGGGATAACATAGATGATTTTTGTAGAGTTTACATCCTATATGCCTTGTGTGTCTTATATTTTCCGAACAATCAGATGCAAATTCGTCTCAACAGATGTCTAAATTCAAGGGAAGTTGAATTACGTGGAATAGAGCATCTCCGTCAATACTGGACAGATGGTGATTTATCGGATGAGTAATAATTTATATTTATGGTTCTTAATGTTATGACTATCTCCATCTATTGTTAGGACTATCTCCATTAAACCACATGTATTGTACCATGGTTTTTATATTTCCTCATTAGACGGACCAGTTCTAATTTCAGAAAAATTAGTGGTCACGCATTTGATAAATTGTGGTCACATAGGCAATATATTTGTCTAGTTTATCTTTCCCTGGTGTAAATAATATCGTTTTATGGGAATCGAACGCGCAATCTCATTTGATCACTGCACTAGAAGCCTTTCCAACCACAAATAACTTGTTTTAAAACCTGCTAGTTTATCACGCCTAAAGACGGACAAGTTCTAATTTCAGAAAACTTGGTGGTTACGCATTTGATAAATTGTGGTCATACAAGCATTATATTTGGCTAGTTTATCTTTCCCACGTGTAATTAATATCGTTTTATGGGAATCGAACGCACAATCTCATTTGATCACTGCACTAGACGCCTTTCCAACCACAAATAACTTGTTTTAAAACCTGGTAGTTTATCACGCCTAAAGACGGACAAGTTCTAATTTCAGAAACCTTAGTGGTTACGCATTTGATAAATTGTGGTCATACAGGAATTATATTTGGCTAGTTTATCTTTCCCTGGTGTAAATAATATCGTTTTATGGGAATCGAACACGCAATCTCATTTGATCACTGCACTATAAGCCTTTCCAACCACAAATAACATGTTTTAAAACCTGCTGGTTTATCACGCCTAAAGACGGACAAGTTCTAATTTCAGAAAAATTAGTGGTCACGCATGTGATAAATTGTGGTCATACAGGCAATATATTTGGCTAGTTTATCTTTCCCTGGTGTAAATAATATCGTTTTATGGGAATCGAACACGCAATCTCATTTGATCACTGCACTACAAGCCTTTCCAACCACAAATAACATGTTTTAAAACCTGCTGGTTTATCACGCCTAAAGACGGACAAGTTCTAATTTCAGAAAAATTAGTGGTCACGCATGTGATAAATTGTGGTCATACAGGCAATATATTTGGCTAGTTTATCTTTCCCTGGTGTAAATAATATCGTTTTATGAGAATCGAACACGCAATCTCATTTGATCACTGCACTACAAGCCTTTCCAACCACAAATAACATGTTTTAAAACCTGCTGGTTTATCACGCCTAAAGACGGACAAGTTCTAATTTCTAAAAAGATAGTGGCCACACACCTTAAAAAATGTGGTCACACAGACCATATAATTGGCTAGTTTATCTTTCCTAGGTATAAATAATCTTGTTTTAGGCGAATCAAACACATAATCTAATTTGATCACTGCACTAGAAGTCTTTCCAACCATAAATAACTTCTTTTACAATCTGCGAGTTTATCACGCCTAAAGACGGACAAGTTCTAATTTCTGAAAAAATAGTGGTCACGCACCTTAAAAAATGTGGTCACACAGACCATATATTTGGCTAGTTTATTTTTCCCAGGTATAAATAGTCTTGTTTTAGGCGAATCGAACACATAATCTAATTTGATCACTGCACTAAAAGCCTATCCAACCATAAATAACTTCTTTTACAATCTGCGAGTTTATCACGCCTAAAGACGAACAAGTTCTAATTTATGAAAAAATAGTGGTCACACACCTTAAAAAATATGGTCACAC
The DNA here is from genome assembly GCA_958299785.1 of Medicago lupulina. Classification (NCBI taxonomy): domain Eukaryota; kingdom Viridiplantae; phylum Streptophyta; class Magnoliopsida; order Fabales; family Fabaceae; genus Medicago; species Medicago lupulina. Next base: position 57,630,468 of record OY283140.1, read on the forward strand.
AGACCATATATTTGGTTAGTTTATCTTTCCCAGGTATAAATAATCTTGTTTTAGTCGAATCGAACACATAATCTAATTTGATCACTGCAATAAAAGTTTTTCCAATCATAAATAACTTCTTTTACAATCTGCGAGTTTAGGTCATCTATTTATATAGGATTTTAACAACACATGAAGTTGACACACATAAAAATGACCAATTTTAAATGAATGAAAGAATTATGGTTACGTCATTGACAAATTGTGGTTATATTGTTCATGAAAGAATTATGGTCCTCTTCTTCATATCATCACCCTTCACCCACGGTGTCCACATATGCCCACTCTCCACACGATTGTTTGGCTTATCTTTATTTCGAGTGATCAAGGTTGATGCTTGCAGATGTTCATTACAAGAAAAATAATCTGCTGCCATGGTGGTAACTTGCATCCAATTGATACCTTATTTACAGCAAAATCATCCGTTTCTTTGGTGGAATATTGATCTTCTTACTTTTTTCTTTTAGGAGGCATGATCTATCCAAAAATCAAAAGAGAATTTAGTTGATACCAGAAATGCTTAAGTTTAGTTGCTTTTATGACACTTAAGTAATGCATGTACCAGACATGACATGAGTCTATTAGGGTGTCATAAGCATGTTCCTGAGCTCATGTCTATTCTTATCAACGCATCCTGAGCTTACCAAAGAGGTTATCCAGATATCATCGGCCTTAAGTGACTCGTCATTATCATTCCTATGCCAACTCCAGAAGGCATGAGTTGAGTTTACAATTTTCAGCTCACCACGACCAAAACTGGCTTCACGGAATTCTGACCACTTTGGTTGTGGATTTATGTACCTGTAAACAACAATGATGTAAGAATACAGGCTGTGCGCATACCAATAAACAACCTTAATGGTTATATGTACAGATTTCAGACAGTAACCAATACAGATAACAAATTTTTATAATGTGTCTGGCAGATATTACTTGCCTATGAGCTAAGCCTTCTCGGTTTCCACCATCACCAATAGTTATATGGACGGTGCCACAAGGATCCAATCTTCCATTATACATGCGTTTCTGTCAATCAGATAAAGCACCACTTAAGACCAAAATTCCATTAAATCGTGCTTAGAAATTAAAACAAAGGCTAAACAATAAAAGGTGTACCGAACGTTCATAAGCATGAACATGACCAGCAAGAACTAAATCAACACTGGCAGCATAAAGCAATGGCTCCATGACTGTCATCATATCATCCCCTGCGCCTTGGTGTGCCTTGTTACTATTATACCACGGCACGTGAAATAACACAAGCAGCCAAGGTGTCCTTTTCCTGTCCACCTTTGACAGATCTTCCTGTAGATGAGAAATGAAGAAAACTTAAAGAGACTGCAAACGTTTCTAAAGAACGGCCCAATAGATTTCTCGTCCATGTTTGTTATCAAAGGCCTGTTTGGGTTGACTTATTTGAGTCTATCTACTAGCATAAACACTAGTGAGGCTGTTTGGTAGAGTTTATGGAAAGAGCTTATGAAATTTCATAAGTTGTTTCAGCAAATTTCCATAAGCTCTTCAAGTTAGCTTATGAAAGCAGCTTATAACTTATATGCAGTTTGGCTTATTTTATCTCTTGTCATAACCCACACATAAGCACTTATATGACAGGCGCTTATGCTATAAGCACATGATTAAGTTGTTTGTCCAAACAGGACGCTAGTCTAAACCTTTAGCACATGTATGATGGATCCCATTACACATATGGAAATATACGGCGATTGACTAACCTTTAGCCATCTGTATTGCTCCGAGTACTTGTCATAATCTGCATAAGACCCTAGCATGATAGCATGAACACCTGCAACTTCAAATGAATAATAGAGATTTGAAATGTTGGACTTATGTTTGGATTTTGCTTTGATGTACAAACAGTTCATAGTGACTTAAATCAAAAACAAAAACTGAAACATAACTTAGAATTGAAATTCAAAACTCATAACTGAAATTCATATAACTACTTTTGGTTTTTGAAAATTTCAAAACACAAGACAGAAAACCACTCAGAATTTTGTAGTCTAAGAATCTGAAATTTAATAGGTACCATAAATAAATAAACATACATAAAGTGTTATCATAAATCATAATTGCTTCTTTAAGATTTTTAAATTAATCATAATAAAAAAAATAATGGTTTTATTATTTATCTTATTATAAGCAAGTTTTCGTAGCTTCTGAAAAAATCTCATATTTTGGTAAAAAATAAAAAATAAAAAATCTCATTTAAATGTGTGTTAGCTAGGAGAATATTAAAAAAGTAATTTGTCGGTTTTATTATTACAAACAATCACATATATCATAAGTTAGCTTAACTCCACAAAAAAAAGTTCTAGACAAAAATATGGAAATTATAGATAACTTGTATAATTTCTTCTAATAATAACTTGTATTTTAATTTTAATTTTAATTTTAAACAAATGACTATAGATAATATAAGCAATTAAACAAATTTCTATATGGTTACTTAATCAACAATTCCAGATTAAAAAAAATACAGAAGAAACTAATAATAATAATAATAATAATAATAGAATTGATGAAGAGTAGAGAAGGAGAGTTTGACCTGTTGAGGGTAAGGTTGGGATTTAGAATTCCATGGCCATGAAATGTTTAAGTTTTTTCTTGGCAAAGGGCGAACATATTGATCAGCAGTGACGGTTGAAGAAAGAAGCATTAGATTAATAAGAATAAGAAGAATGAATTTGAGTTCCATGGTGATGATGACAAAGTTGGGTGTAACAGTAACTGGTGGAAGGAAGGAAGAGGACGTTAAAGAGAGAGAAAGGTGAGTGAGAGAGAGAGAAACCGGTAACAAAGAGAAGAGAGGGTTTTTGATTTTTTGTCATTTTTAATTTTTTTTTCTGACATGGAATTGGCAATTTTTTTTTTTATTATTCAAAGTGCCACATAAGAGTGGTAGAAGGTGTTTTGCCACCTATGGTGGTATACCTATCACTGCTCTTATTCAAAGTGCCACATAAGAGTGGTAGAAGGTGTTTTGCCACCTATGGTGGTATACCTATCACTGCTGTATGTAAAGCGTTTTACTCAGAAAATAAATGCCATATGGGCCGCTGACATGGAATTTGTTTAATAAAAAAAGAGAATCAGGTGATGGTTGTATAACGGGAGGATTCCAATAATGTTGAGAGATATTATGCATCTTCTTCCATTGTCAATCCATATATGGTCTTTTTCTTCTTCATTATTTATCATTTATCATACTTTCGTCATCATTTTCCTTCATTCCCCTTTCTTCTCTATTAGCTTCACAATCATCTTTGTTCATATTGTTGAAATTCACTGTTAGTATATTAGGTATTGAGTGTTAGTTTAGAGTGTAGTTGGATAGTGTAGAAGTCTCTAGTTGATAGATGGAAATTGAAATATAGTAGTAACTAGTGTGAAGACTTGAAGCAAGAATAGATTGTATTGCTTACAAATGTGTACATGCTTGCCTATTTATAGTGTGGATGTCACGTATTGAGCATGTTTCTCCTTCAAAATGTATAGTATATCCTTTTTCTAAAATTTGACCAATACTCAAAAGACTTTTTTTAAGATTGAAAACTAGTAAGACATCTTTGATGAATCTCGTATCTTTCCTAGTCTCCACTGTTGTAGTGCCTTTGCCTTTAGATTGCATAACTGAGCTATTTCCCAGTTGAAGCTTTACTTTGACAGAATCATCAATATCTTTGAAGATGCTTTCATCTTTGGCCATGTGATTGTTGCAACCACTATCTAAGTACCAATTTCTACTCAATTCATCATTGGAATCTTAGGTATGATAAAAAAGATATTGCTCATAATCATGTTGCTCCTTCTTACAGTCATGTGTTTTAATGAAGTTTGCTTGATGCTTTTTTTTTGGTAATAGTTCTTCTCCACATGTCCAAATTTCTTATATTGTCGACATTGTGGTTTTCCGCGCCATCTACAATCTTTCTCGGCATGATTTGTCTTCTTGTATATGCCACATGCAGGATTCTCATCTTGATATTTCTTTGAGAAATTTCTAGAAATTTATTTGTTTCTAGAATTTTCTCCACTTTTTTTGTTTCCTCCAAATCCTTTATTTTGACGCCGTAATTTGAGCTTTGATTGAAAGGCATTTTCAACTATGTCTTCATCATGCCTACTTAAACTTTGCTCATAAGCTTGTAATGAGCTTACTAGTTCTCTCACTGAAATTGTAGACAAATATTTGGTTTCCACAATCGTAGTAACAGTTGCATCATGCTTACGAGGAATAGAAATTAGATTTTTCTTCTTTTGTCGATAATGTTATACCACAGTAAGCTCTCATTTGACTTACTAATTCTTTTATCTTGGGATAATAGTCTTTTATGGTCTCAGACTCTTTCACTTTTATTAACTCGAACTCACCTCTTAGAATTTGAAGATTAATGACATGTACCTTGTCACTTCCTTAAAACTCCTCCTTTAATGTACCTCACGCATCTTTCGCACTTGTATGCTACCGCTTGTTGCAAAAAGAACATTATCTTTGAATCTTTCTCTTTATTTTCTTTCAACTCTTTTTTTTTTAGCTGCACTGAGAGTTGAAGTCTGATAACATTGTTAGAATATATAGCATGTGAGAGCTAGTGTAACGCCCTCTTTTATTATTTAATTATTTTACTAGATGATATGATAAATGTTTATATATTATATGATTTTGATGATTATGTGACGTATATGTGACGTGTGACGTGTTATTATTTTATTGTTTAATAAAATAATATAAGTGATGTTATTTGAATATTTAGTTGGTAAATAAATAGATGTGGTGGATTAAGATAGAATTTTAAGAGATGGGGTTATAATTATAATTAAGAAGAGTTGTGTGGGTTTAGAAGGAATTAATTAAGTTGTGAGGGAGTATATAAGAGAAGTAGGTTAAGAAAGGAAAGATTGAGAACGCGTACAAACACATTTGGGAAAAGAAGAAGAACGGTCAAGAGAGAAGAGAAAGCTAGGCTGCAAATTCTGCAATTTTTCCAGGTAAGGGTGAGCCTAATTTCAATAGTATTAATGTAAGATCATCTGTTCTTGATTAGCTTAGAGATTGGGAAGAATTGGGAGAAGTTTTGAGAATTAGGGTTAATGTGATTTTTGATGATTTGATGTGAGAAGGTGTTGCATTGCTGTATAGATGTGTTACAGAACCTAGATTACCCCCTAGGATGCTATTGCTGATGTATTAGAAGCCTAAGTGAAGAGAATTGGCAAGTTTTGGTGTGAATAGGTCTGAACCCGTAGTGGTTCTGAGATCGCTCGCCTGTGGCGAGCAGATCACTCGCCGTGGCGAGTAACCCTTGGTTGCTCGCGAGGCGAGCAGTGTAGCTCGCCGTGGCGAGCTTGACCCTTAAACTTAGGATTTTTGCCAAACTTTAGATGGTTTTGAGTGCCCTAATATTTATAGAGATGATCTGTGAAGTTGGTTTGGTCAAATTTGATTTAGGGAGCTTAAAAATGAGAATTTTGTCGAAAAATGTCAAAAAGGCCGAAGCCCCCAGTTTTTCTCGCCTCCAGCTCGCCCCCAACTCGCCTTTGGCGAGTGAGCTGCTGGGAGTACTCGCCTGTGGCGAGCAGATGTACTCGCCGTGGCGAGTTAGTTGGTTCAGGACTGTTTGTTGTTTCGCGATCTGTTTCGCATGGGATTTTGAGAGGAACCCTTGGGGTAGTATTAGTGAAGGTTTATACCCTTTAACGTATGCTGTAAAGATGAATGATGATGGTTCTATTATATCATTGATAAATGATGTGTTGTTGAATATAAATGTTGCATGAGTGTGTGATGCTAAATGAATAAGATGATGTTATGTGTTGCAATGTGTATGTATGATGAGACGATGTTCTGCCATGTAATTATTATTAACTGCATGTGGCAGTCTTGAAAAGGTAATGATGTTGCGACGGTGTATTAAGTTGTTAACGACGAGTCCATGCATTTGCATAATTATGAGACGGTGGAGCTTTATGCTCAAAGCGACGGTGGAGCATTTGCTCAAGCGACGGTGAAGCATATTAATGCTATAATTATATGGTACCACATGCATGATGTTGAGACGTTAGGTGTTGCATTTAGTCGAGTCATTTGTGACATATATGAGATGATGATTGAGACGTTGATATGTGATGTAATGTTGTTTTAGATGATGTTTATGATGTTGATATGATGATATTTATGATGACGCTATGAAGTGCTATAATGCATATGTGATGAGTTGGATATAAGTTTTGTTAATCTTGACTTATGTTTTTATATTAATATTATTGTTATGAATCTCACCCCTTCTGCTGGAATTGCCGCCTTGTGGGCAAGTGCAGGTACCCAGTCTTAGTTGCGATGATGCGAGGATTGTGTGAAGTTAGGGTTGCTCTGATATGTAACGGGATGGGGCCTTAGTGGAGTCTATTCCTTTATGTATCGTGTTTGAATGAATGATGTTGACTTTATGATGTAGAAACTTTAATATTTTGAGACGGTTTGCTGGCTTTTAAGCCAAGACATTTATGAGATGAAATTTTTTTGAAATCCGCTGCTTAAATGAATACTTTTGTGATTTGATAAATTATTATCTAAGCTGATTTTAAAGATGATATGTGACACTCCTTTATGACGAATACTCTGATGTATGATTTATTTAATGAAATTTTTAAGACGGGAAATTGGGGTGTTACAGCTAGTGGTGGAGTATTTAGTAATATAGGACAAGAGGAAACACATTAGTAATTATCATATTGTACGAGGAGAGATATGATAAGGTGGAGCCTTCAATATTATTGACATTACATCTCAAAGTCTTAAATACAATTGCACATATATAAATAGGCATGGCAACAAAACTCATACACGCGGTTACCCGTTCGAACCAAACTCAATTTGACGGGTTTACCCATTTTAACTTGGTTTGGGTATGGGTATGGGTTTTCCCCGATTTCAAAACACGGGTATGGGACGGGTAACGGGTATATAACTACCCACCCCGAACCCATACCCAAACTTGTCCCAAATGTAAAAAATTACTTTATGTTGATACATCATGTTATTTTGTTTGATAATTGTCATGTTAATAAAAACTACCATTGATATTTAAAGGATCAACTAAATCATTCCATCTAACAAATGTTAAAGTGAGCATGTTGTTGGATAATGTATTACAAAGTTGCTCTTGGGGATGCAAAAATCTTCTATTTTGTATTTAAAAAAATTATTCAATGCGGGGGCGGGGATGGGGTGGGATACCCGAACCCGTCGGGGACGGGGATGAGATTCAATTTATCTTCCTCGTTGGGTATGGGTAGGGTAACATATACGTATATGAGAATCGGGTATGGGGACGGGGAAGGTAAAACTCGTCCCCACTTGTTTACACTGATTTTTGGTAAACAATCGCTGGTTTAAAATTAATTACTTGCAAGATCAACTAGTAAATCTTAAGGACATATTGTGCTTGTTATTTTCCAGAAATTTGTTATTGTTCTTGATGAATGTAATAAATGTATGAATGTAATCAACAAATTTGATTCAATCGAATCTTATCGAAATTACTTTGCAAATAAAGGCAAAAAGTAAAGGTTTAAAAGAAACAAGTAAATGATAAAGACATTTATGAAAACAAACTTAAATTGCATTGCTTGAATATAAATTGGTACACATGTTCATACATTGCCACTTGTGACTCGTTTTTCGCTTGCATTTGGATAGTTTGAGTATAAGTTTTGTGTATGATTAGATTGTGACCCTTTTTCTCTTTCGAGAAACTACTATTTATACTAAAATAGGAATAACTACCTATAAAAACTATAACGGCCTAGAAAACGGATAAAGACAACTATTCGATTTGAATTTCGAATTGCCTAACTTTATCCATATCTAACTACTCTTCAATACGTCCAACCCATCGAAGTGAAATGCATGTTCCGAACATTTCCAGCAAGCCCAACTTCGATAAATAAAGAAGTATCTTTGACCATAAAGTCAACCTCAAATTGACCACATTTAATATAGCCTTAAAAATTATAGGCTAACAAATTGCCCCCCAGAAACGACGTTTTTCGATTTATCTTTCTCGATAGGGAGAAAAAGACATTTTTGACCGCTGCAAATCGAAAATCTGTTCTAATCGAAATAGAACTTATGATGTCACCATCTAAAGAAGTTCAATAGAACCCTTTATGGTGTCCCCACCAAAGTTAGTGGGCCACGTTACAGTCATCGGGAACCACCATTTTTATATTTAAAAACTATCAACACAAGATGTTGACATATGTTTAGATCAAAAGGTTATAAAACAAGGGTTTTACCTTTCCCTTTTCACTTTCCTCTTTTTGCAAAAACTATCACTGTTCCTCCTCCTTCTTCGTCAAAAATTTTATAAAGAATCAAACTCTTATCCAAAAAAAATATTTATCATTCCTTCATTTCAGTCGTGAATCAATATCATCTAACCATGACGAACCCAGGAGAGTCTTCTTCTCAACCTTCAACTCGCAATGAACCGGTTATTTTATCCAAAGAAATTTCCGGTGGTACCCTTTATTTTGCGGAAGAACCAGAAGTTTTGGAAGCTAAAGCACAAATCTGGAAATCCCAGGTAATTATTCCATGCCCTAATTCACCACATGCATTTTTATGGCCACTTACAAATGTCAAAGAAGACCAAGAACAACTTAGCGCCATTTTTCCATATTTTGAAAAACAGTCACCTCTAATATTCACCAAAGGTCCATATAACCTTAGTTTCTTGAAGTCTAAGTTTAGAACTGAACCTAAACATGAGAATAATGAGGAATATCTTTGTTGGTTAAACAAAGTAGAAAAAAGGAAAGGTCGATTCTGGAAAGATATAGATATCTTTGACCTTATTCAACTGTCTAGGCAAGGACCTAAGTATCACAATGAAATGATAATTGCTACTTTGCATTTCTGGAATCCTTCAACCAATAGTCTATATTTAAAATGTGGTATGCTTACCCCCACTCTTTTAGATGTTGCTGGCCTTACTGGTCAAACCTTCGATCTAGATAGTCATCATTCAAACATGTACTTTGATTTCTCTAGACTTGCTTACGACAATTTCATCAAAGATCAACATGTTTCTACAAACCCTAATGTTTCTGACAAAGCGCATGTCGCTTTTTTAACATATTGGTTGTCTATGTATATCTTCTGCTCGAGACAAGTCCCCAAAAAATTTAAAACATTAGCAATTCAACTTCATGAGGGGAGAGATATTTGCCTAGGCAAACTTATCTTAGGATCTCTGTATGAAAATCTGAACCAAGCAGTAACTAGCATAAAGGAATATCAATCAGAAAGCAGCTTGATTATTCCTGGTCCTATCGGGCTATTTAAACTGTGGCTCTTAGAAACTTTCAGAACACAACTGGTAGTCCAAATTCCTACTGCTTTTGCAAAGGCATATGAAAGTAGATCTACTGAGGGAATAGGTTTGGCCATGCTTCGATTCGGAAACAAAAGTTCACAAGACATATTGTCTATCACTTAGGAAACCCTTTTGAAGTGTGATGTCTTCATTCCGTCCTTAGCCCCATTCACAACTAGGGTTCGAGGACCAGCTTGGTTCAAAAAGGATTTCCCAGCAGCTCCAAACGAAGATGAGGCAGAGATAAATGTTATATGGAAAGCATATCTGACTCCTAAATTCCTGTATAGCAGGATAACAGCCGGTGGCCCTTACGGGTTGTATGGCTATCAGCCAAACCATGTTGCCAGGCAATTTGGTTTGATCCAACCTAAACCAAGCTCTTTGTATAAATGTTTAGAAGACTTGAAGCAACCACTGATAGAACATGTCTAGAGATCAAACCTCTGTCACATTCAAGACCAAGTTTTTGTTTTCGAGCCTGCTCCTTTAGCACCATAATTTGCATGTACTGAGGCATTCTTTCTATGGTGGCAAGACTACTATAAACGTCAAGCCAATCGAATGAATCCTGATAGCTTGCTTCCCCAACTGATATCTGCTTTTGATGTTGTGCAGAACAAATCGAAGAAGACCAAAGTTACGCATATTCGAGAAATTCAGGCTTTCCAAAAATACTTTCAAACTGTTTATGATCCTTTGCATCTTAAACGGACAGTCAACTATGCTGCCAAAACTTTAAGAGATAAAACTTTTGACAAAATTCCCACTATTAAATTTCCACCTTTTACCCGCAACAAATATCTTTTTGCACTACATTTAAAAATGAAATTTCCACCATTGCCTACTAGCAAGTTGGCATTGGCTTTTAGGCCGCCATACCCAAAATGGCTACCCTGTGATTATTTACTAGGGGTGAAGCAAAAATTAATAACAAAGGAAAAGGATAAGGTAACTTCAACCAAATTCAACTTATACACGTTTAGGGGTCACCTTCACTTAACTCTACCCCATGTTGAAATCATTTCTCCAATAGGCATAGGTAAGATATTTTTCTAACTTTAGAACAACTATATAGTAGTTCATCAAAAAAATGCTACTTATCTTTGTACCCATATGGTCGTAGCTGTTCTTTTGAAGTCAGGAAATGGAGGAAGAGATGATGATGTCAGCGCACAAACCCGGTCCAAATCCAAATCTGAGAAGTCATCTAAAAAGATAAAACCTTCCAAATCGGAGAAGACGAAGGGCCATTCTTCTTCTGAGCCTTCCCCAAAAAAGGCTAAAGGTGTAGTTACTGGAGATAAAGTAAGTCCTTTTCTCTCGAGAAAATAATGTTTCATTCATATGACAACATAATTTTAACTTCACATGTTCTTACAGCCTGGCGTTTTGCCTAAAGCTGACGAGGTAATTGAGATCTCTGAAATCCCAAAGAACAAAGAACATCGAAGGAAAAGAGAACAGGACGTGCAGACCACAATTGTCGAAGAAACGCCTTTGGAAGAATCTCCAAGTAAAACTACGTCCAAGAAGAAGAAACGTGGCCATAAAGATTCGAGGCCAAACAGCGCCCACTCTTGTGTTGGAGACAACACCTCTAAGGTAACCATCGAATTTATTTTATTTCAATAACATTGGTCCTTCCTAACTAGGTGACCATTTTCCTAAGGCTTGATTCTTTTTGTCCATTGGTAAGATGACTTTCCACACCAAATCTCCTTGAGCAAAGAGTTTCGATTTCACTTTCTTGTTGTAAGCCTTTGCCACTCTTTCTTTTTGCTTCGCAAAGACTTCTAATGTTGTTAATCTTTCTTCGTCTAAATCAACTAATTCATCTATCATCATATTCCAATAATGATTTGATGGGATTTCACATTGTCTTTGAATTCTGGTTGATTGTAGTCAGATTTCGACTGGTAATACAACATCATGGCCATATGCCAGCCTAAAAGGTGTGGTATTTGTCGATTCTTTGGGAGAAGTTCAACAAGCCCATAATGCCTCACCAAGAATTTCATGCCAATTCTTGGGTTTTCTTTTAGATTTCCTTTTAATGATGGAAATAATGTTTTTGTTTGCTGCTTCTACTTGACCATTGGCTTGAGCATAATATGGTGTAGACGTTAGCAACTTGAAACCTGTGTCTGAAGCAAATTTTACTATCTTTTGACCAATGAACACAGATACAGATCCTTGATCTGTAGTAATGGTTTCTGGGATACCAAATCTATAAATGATATATTTTTGGATGAAATCTATTACCACATTTGTTGGAACAAAGGGTGTTTCACAATTATACCACTTAAGTTTTGATGATAACAAGGTATTAAAAATTATCAATTGGATATGCTAAATATTTATTCAAGTGTACAGGACCATTATCAAAGATTTATTTACAAGAGGTTCTAATTGAATGAATTAAAGAGCAAAGGAAATTTAGACTGAAGCTTGAAGAACATCTGAATGAAAGCGCTCCTGGAAAATTAGAGTCAGAATGCGTCTGAAGAAAGAGCTCCTGAAGGTGACGTCATCAGAAGCAAGTTCTTCAGAGGCAGACTCATCAGAAGCAAATAGTCTCCAGAGGCAGATTCATCAGAAGCAAAGATTCTTCAGACACTAAAAAGCGTTGATAAAGCATAACGTACGAAAAGTACAACCACTATGCCTACGCCTGTTCCTGCAACCACCAACTCTGCACAGTGTCTTCTATACACGACAAGAATAACAGTAACTAAAGCAGAAACTTTTCCATATTTGCTGGAATGGATTTGAATTTGATTTCATTGTACAAGCCTCAAATCAAGCAAAGGATCAAAGGTGTCAAATCAGCTTCGGTAAAGAAAAAGTGATGAGCTGGCAGTTTCCAACGTCTCTCTCTTGTGTTTTTCCCACCTTCAACATTTTGTGTAACCTCCGGTAACGGGATTGCCTCCATCCATTTGGTAATGTAATCTATCCCAACCAAGATATACTTATGCCCCTTCGAAGAATTGGGTTTTATTTCCCCAGTTATGTATAAAGCCCAACCTTTAAATGGCCAAGGCTTGGCTATCGAATGTAATTCGCTTGCTGGCACATGTTGGATCCCAGCGTGTTTTTGACATTCCTGGCAGCCTTTGGCAAATTCTATGTAGTCATTTAGCATTGTTGGCCAGTATACACCTTGTCGAAACGAAAGCCATTTCATTTTATGTTCTGCTTGATGCGTTCCACATGCCCCACTATGAGTATTGGAAAAAACTGTGTATGCATCAGTTTCTCCAAGGCATTTGAGTAAAACTCCTTCTGGAGTCTTTTTGAACAATTCATCTCACATAATCACATAACTTAAAGCTTTATATTTCAACTTTCGACAAGTTATGCCATCGGGATTTTCCAGATAATTAGCTATTGGTTTTCGCCAATCATCATCTGTTAAATTGTTAATAACAAAAATTTTGACCAAATTCATACCTTGTGCGTGTTCGTTAGATGCTCCTGCCCCCCCCCCCCCCCCCAAGTTTTGGTATTAACAATTTTCGAGGAGATGCGTCTTTTGAACTGCGCTTATTCCTAACTTCGATCGATCCTTGCGATTCTTCTTTCAAAGCTTTGTACCCTGAAGCTATTTGGGCTAGGTCATTCGCGTCTTGATTCTCCATCCGAGAGATATGTTGGATCTAAACATGGGTGAAATGTTTGAGTAGTATATTTGCAATAGCATAGTACATAATCAAGTTTTCTTTGGCACATCTATACTCTTTAGTTATTTGTTTCAATACTAATTCAGAATCACCCTTTATCTCAACACATTTTGCCCCCATCTCAAGCAAAATTTCCAGACCAGTTATTAAGGCTTCATATTCGGCCTCGTTATTCGAATAAAACTGGTTAAGTCGAAAATTAAACTTTATGGGGGTGTTTTGGATAGTTTGAGTATAAGTTTTGTGTATGATTATATAGTGACCCTTTTTCTCTTTCGAGAAACTACTATTTATACTAAAATAGGAATAACTACCTATAAAAACTATAACTGCCTAGAAAACGGATAAAGACAATTATTCAATTTGAATTTCGAATTGCCTAACCTTATCCATATCTAACTACTCTTCAATACTTCCAACCCGTCGAACTGAAATGCTTGTTCTGAACATTTCCAGCAAGCCCAACTTCGATAAATAAAGAAGTTTCTTCGACCATAAAGTCAACCTCAAATTGACCACATTTAATATAGCCTTAAAAATTATAGGCTAACACCACCCCGCCCCATTTTCATGCCTATATATAAATCTATTTATAGGTGCTTGAAGATGTTTCTAGAACTAGAATAATCCCGAAATTTGTTTTCCTTTTCTACATAACATTTTTTTTTAAGAAGCTAAAATGGAATTTCAAACAAACCTCTTTGTTTTCCACGCACAAGATGTGCTAAAAATAAGTAAAAAGAAAAATCAAGTTACATCATAAATAGGTAAGGGACACCTGAATAAAAATAAAATGAATCAATACAAGAAATTTAAAGGATTGACCCATCACAAGTGATAGTCAAAAGCAAGATTTTTGTGCTTTGCTTTCAACCAAGAGATTGAGCATTGATGTTATCAAGCAAGTGGTGAATAATATTATGTGAATTTTTGAAGATTCCGATATTTCATTCTTTCCATAAGGCCCAATCTGAAGGAAACCAAACTAAACGACTAATGTCTTTCTTTCGTTTTGAAAAACCACCAAATGAACCAAACTAAAATGATCTGAAATATTAGGCGGAATAAACAATACAAAGCCTAACCAATCATATATAGCTAACCAAATTTGACATAAAATGTTGCAATGAAAAAATATATGAAAGGCGTCCTCTAGGTTACCACATCCCCCCACACATGGTTGAGAAGTAACCGGAAGCATTCTTCGAAAAAAAGTAACCGGAAGCACCTCTCTCTTTACCAAATTCTAGATTTGAATCGAATCCTTATAAATTAATTTATAAGTTATAGACAAATTTTATCTCATAATCTTGCAGAAGATTGAGCATTAATGTTATCAAGCAAGTGGTGAATAGTATTATGTGAATTATTCAAGATTCTGACATTTCATTCTTTCCATAAGGCCCAAGTTGAAGAACTCAAACTAAACGACTAATGTCTTTCTTTCTTTTTGAAAAACCACCAAATGAACCAAACTAAAATGATCTAAAATATTAGGCGGAGTAACCTATACAAAGCCTAACCAATCATATACAGCTAACCAAATTTGACAGAAAACGTTGCAATGAAGAAAATGATGAAAGGCGTCCTCAAGGTTACCACATCCCCCCACACATGGTTGAGAAGTAACCGGAAGCACCTCTCTCTACCAAATTCTAGATTTGAATCTCATCCTCATAAATTAATTTATAAGTTATAGACAAATTTTATCCCATAATCTTACAACTACTTTAGCTCTGGTATAAGAAGGTTGAAAAGAAACTTTTTCTTTTTTAAACAGTGATATAGAGAAACATCAAATATATTTTTGGTTTGTCTTATGTTTCCAAATGTTCCCTAATTAAAATAAGAAATCCAATTAATTTCTTTTTAGAAATTAAAGAATCGAACTAAAACTAAAACTAAGAAATGAAAAGAAAAGCACATTTTAGGAAGATAAAATTAACTTTTTTTTGACAAAGAGAAAACTAAAATTACTTGTATAGCTTCCCTTGGCAAACACCAAATTGATGCTAGCTAAAGATATCATATCTTACCATACTAATAGACTAAACATTGGAGAGGAGGACCAAAATCAATATACTTATTTAATTAAAATCAAAGTGATACCAAAGTGATGTTAGCTAAGGATATGATATCTTACTGAAATTAATACATTGATTAGATTAAAATAATTTGAGGCCTAACAAATGTGGATCAAAGGAGGGTGCCTAACTTGCTACCCCCTTGAGCTGGTCCTAAGTGGTTAGAGGGTGCGTGGTTGTGAAGGCCAAAGGATGTGTTGGAGTGGTTGAAAAAGGTGGGCTCAGAGGGAATGTGGTTGTGAAGGTCAAAGGTGGAATCGAAAGTAATCAGAGTGGTGGTCGTCTATGCTTAATAATGGTTTGTGACTATTGTAATGATTGTTAGCGACCATTGATGGTGACATGTTAAAACTAAAACAAAAATTATAAAACACATATTTATGATTTTAAGATTTAAAGAATATTGTTTTGAAATTAAGTAAAAAAATAAACTCAATGACATTTTGTACTACCACATTTTATTTTCAAATTTAATTTTTAAAACAAAAAATAAGAAACTCATAATCCCTAAAATTTAGTAAATGATGTAAAAATTATTATGAAGGGATTGAGATTAGTTTTAAAGGTAAATATGAAATTATAAATATTGAAAAGTAGTATCAAATGCCGTATAGCTCAGTGGTAGAGCGTCAGTCTTGTAAACTCAAGGTCTGTAGTTTGATCCTGCATGGGGGACATATCAATTGAATTATTTTTATTTCTTTTTGAAGCTCTGGTGCTTCAGCCTTCAAATACAGAGAGTACATTTTGAAACACACTCAAACTCATACAAATCGTTTTGGATTGAAGGTTTTTTACCGGAAAACTAGAAAATCATACGCAATATTTCCGCATTCATATTCTTCTCAATTATAACATATCCGGATGCATAATCTTATCGGAAAATGGGTGTGGAGTACGAGTAGTTGGTGGTGAAGGCAATGATAATTGTCGGGGGGGGGGGGGGGGGGGGGGGGGGGCTATTATTGACTTCATGTCTACCCGGTCCCGGTTCTTTTTGGTGAATGCGTAGATGCAGTTGGTGAAATATAAGCTCTTTAAATAGCCTTTGGCTTATGTAAGATATATCTCTTCTCTAACAACTATTCTTTGAAAGATCTTTTGCACTTCAAATCAGATAGCGAACGTAAAAGCTAGTTCCTTTTTCAATATATCGTAACACATCCGGTTTAGAATATAATTTTTTTTTAACAATGCTCTTTTGGCCCTTCTTTGCTCTTTATTCTTAAAAACAATCTTTGAGAGATTCTCTTAAAGGCATTCAAAACCCAAAAATATTGTTTTGGAGATACTCCTGAATGGTTTGCATATTTGTGGGGGAGCCACTGTGCCAGTTGGTTTGCGTATTTGTGGGCGGCCAAAATCATATCAGTTTACACATTTGTGGAGGGTCAAAAGAACAACTATCCTTTTTTTAGTAATAGGATCCAATTAGTCTATCACTTTTTTCTCTAGTTTTTGCATAATTGTTTATTTGTTGAATTAACATTGTTTATGTAAAATTGTTGTGGTGAATCCACGGTCATAGAGTAAGAGTAAGGGTCACTTGACAAATTAAATTGCTTGGAATCCAGTTGTTTAGAAGTGCAGGACGGCTCTAAGCTGGTACTTTAATTTTTTTGAACCAAATTTTTTTTTATTTCTCACCTTATAAGTCGGTTTTGTAGGTTTCTGTTAGGCCAAAATTTCCTCCAAAATTCATTTGACCATCTACTATCAGGTTTCTGCTATCGTGTAACTCAACATTTATATAAAATATGGCATGAATATGTGTTTATATAAGATGCGTCATTATCAACTCACAAGCCGGTTGTGTGGATTGAATTAGACCCAACTACAATTGTAAGATTATTGAAAAAAATTCTAGTTCCATACTTATAAACATATGCTCATGTAATATTTTATTTAATATGTGTCTCTTTAACACATACAAATAAATTTTTGGGGTGATGTCATTCTAACTACTAGTTACTTCATAAATCAAATGAAATAATCTAGTACATTACCGGTTCATCTAGTACTCGTTACTTTATAGATCTAGGCATCGTAAACGGATAGAGTGGAGACAAATTTTACCTTCTACGTCCTCATACCATAATCTCATATACTTACCTGTAATCCTATCCATGTCCAACGGGGATGAGAAATAGAAACTCATCTCTGTCTCCGAAGGATTGGGGTATCCCCGCCCCATCCCCTTAGTGGATAATTTTTTAAAAAATAAAAATAAAAGTATTTTCTAACCTCGAGCGCAATGTTGTAATGCATTATCGAACAAAGAGAGGATGGTGATCGATGACTATGGTGATAGAGAAGAGAGAGGTCGAGAGTGTGGATATGGAAGGAAAAAAAAGAGAACTATGATAAGTGAAATGATTTAGGGTTTTGGTTTCTATTTGTATAAAAGGGGTAACATAAATTGATTTCCTACATTTAGGGTGGGTTTGGACTTTGAGTATGGGTTCGGGTAGATACCTATATCTCCATTACAGTCCCGTATTCGTGTTTTGAAATCGGGGAAAACTCAAACTTACCCGAATCCAATTAAAGCGGATAAAATCCGTTAAATTGAGTTTGGTTCGGACTGGTATCCGTGAGTATATGATTTGTTGCCATGCCTATTCAAATCTATTAGTGTTAGATATCTCGTATGAAATTTGTAAGTGTTAGTCATGAAATTGGATATCTAGTTTTTAAATAGTTCTGTATGAAAGTAAATTATGAAGTTTGTTTTATGATACGTTAACTAATGCAGGTAAAGGAAGGTAGATGTGAAAAGGACAACATAAGAAACTATAATTTATTTTTCTTCTTGGTGACTCTAGTACGAACATTGCTGTTGAGTTTCTAACTGTTTTTTTGCATTTAATGTAAAATAAATCTTATCTTTCATTCTCCAACGAAGGTAATAAATTTGTCTTGTAGTCTAAGCTAAGGCAAAAGCATGTGACTTTGCTATAACTTGCCTTCAAGTTCTTGAACTTTCCTCAACAACACAAGTACGAGGTCTTTTATATGAGAACTACCGAATCTATAATACGGAAATTTTAATTTAACAAAATTTTGAAATATGTAATTATCTATGTAAATTCTTTTGGTTATAAATAAACATAAATTATTGAAGTGTTAGTTTAACTTGTGCTCAAAGATGACAGAATAAAATGCTAAAATTTTAAGACTATTCATTATGTATGTTTCTTCCTATATGTTTAATTTTAGAGAAAAAAAGAACTACTAAGATGTTATGACCTATTAGTGGACAAACAAACATAATTATTTGTGTTAATAGGTCTATCAGCTTATAATATAATGAATTAACCTTGTTCGAGTTAATTCTATTTGACATTGAGTCTTGTAATTGTTTTATAGTTCATTCTTACTTTCTCCCTCAATCATTTTCGAGTGTTTCCATAAGATGCTTCTGGAGTATTATGTATTTCATTGTCCATTGTTTTTCTGGTATTTTCCTTGTCATTTTTATTAGATCCATTATATCTATCTTCTTTTTTACATGTCATTAATTAATTCCAAGAGGTGATAATCTGAATGATGTATTTAAAAATTTGATTCAATTCATGATTTGTCTGATTATAACAGCTGGGGCATCCTAGTTCTTGACAAAGGGGACACCATATCTTATGATTGACAAACAAGTCAATAGAATTTTCTTGGACCTTATCTTCATCATTCTAACATACAATTTTGGTTAAGGCATTGAAGTCTTTCCCTGATGTTATTGCAATTGAATATATTTTGTGTATTACTAAAAACTAACATGAGCATTGTAATAGAGATCCAGAGACCATCTACTCGGGAATAGAATGATGTCATGTAATAAGGGATTTTAGTCGTTGGATGATGATTGGACGACTTTTCTTTTCGCTTCATGAAATCAACTTTAAAATATAATTTAAAATATGAGTTATTCAATCTTTATCCAATGTTTGAGATCCATGACCGCTCATAATTTGTAACCACAAACTTAAATTTCATTGTTTAACTTACATATTTACAGTTCCACCTACATTTCTCCATATCAATATTAAGTTTAAAGATATGTATGCATATCCATTACTAACATGACACTGACACATCAACCATTTTTATTTTCTTAAATTATTATCAATGTATACTTATCATAGTCAGTGTCGTGTCTGATGTTCATATACATGTGCCAGGAAATCATTGTTTTACTTGCTACTAAGGAGGGCTTTGATAAATGTTGTTACTTAAAGAAAACCTACCGCAGGTCTTAGATAATATTCATATCCTTTATTGTTATTAAATCTCAAAGTTTGGTTCTTTTCTTTCTGCGGTGATTAATGCTTAAAAGGCCTAGCTTTGCCAAATTGATTTAATAGTGATAGAAAGTATTGTAGAACAGAAAGTGGTGAAGACATGCGACATGTCTCATAATTCCATCAAGCCAACTATAAGGTAAGGCTGGCTAAATTGAGTGCATCCCAACCCATCAATTCATTTGTGGGACCCACAACAAACCAAACATCCCTTAATCCTGTCCCAGACTTCAATCTTAGTTATTCTCTGACTTAAATTGGTTGTTGTATGGTCCTTTTCTATAGCAAGATTAGTGTTTGTCTTCTAAGCTTGATTCCAAGCTTAGTTCATGCATTTGGGTCCACTTTGTTATTGACATGATCATTTACCAAATTCATACAGTCTTAAGGTGGGGAGGGTCCATATTTAATGACATTTGATAACTGATATGAGTCATTTTGACTAAACTAAAAATATCTGGAAAACTATTTTCTCAATCTCTAATATCAAAATAACTTGTCATAAATTATGGATCTAACTTATTTTTACAAAACCGATTTATAAGGTGAGGAGTGTCTCCTCTTTATAAACTCTTTTCTAAAATCATATCTATCCGATGTGGGATCAAATCCATTGAGTGTTGACTGTTAACACACCCCTCATGCTTCAGCCCGCCCCAATCGACCTGAAACGGGGATGATGCATGAAGCTAAACGATGTGTTGGCTGCTAACACTTGTGATGGTTTCGCTCTGAAACCCCTATTCAAGATTTGAATTGTGTGCAATGTGATTTTGCCTCAATAGCTCATTTGAATCGTCAAATCATAATTGAACAATCAAAATTACAATGTAAATTTTGATATTTCATTTAAATCTAAATCCCAAATTTAAAATATGAATTGTCTGATCTTTAACGATCGATTTAGATGTGTCTGATTGTGTGCGGTCGTCGAATTGTGATTGCATGTCATTAGGCTTTTTTTTTAGGCTGTATGGGGATCCCAGATATGTATCATTGGGACTTTCCTTTTCTTTTACTTTCTTTATTGGTTTGCAAATTTTGCTTTTTGCATTTTGATGTTCACATGCTCATGTTGCTTGCTAGTACGATTTAGACTAAAATACCTTTTTCCAGGGTTAATGAGTATGGCAACTCCACGTGAAATTAAGCTTAGGATGTGGATATTGCCGAGGATGATCTCAAAACTGATTTGTTATTTTTCTTTTCTAAATCATGATTATGATTCTGTACTCCTTTAACCAAACAAGCCTTGGAATTCCATTTGCTTAGTTGATTTTTTTTGACAAACATTATATTTTAGAGAAAAAATTGATTAAAAGCGATAAAAATTAATTTTGCTTTAGATTAAGTAAATGGATACATTGCCAACTTAAAGTTATTTTACACAGACATACAATCATGTTTAATTCGGTAATGTTTGATATTTTTAGATAAAAGCGAATATGTAATTTTGTTGGTATAAATTAGCAAACCCTATATAAGTGTTAATTACAATATAAGATGGAATTAAAGGTTAAGATTTAGAGTAAGTTATTAAACTTACTCTTGGAGTCAAAATAACCCCCTCATATATATATATATATGGGGGTATATCAAGTGAGAATGCCTTTTATATGTGAGAATGGTAGGAATGGTTATCAGCCGTTAGATCAAAAATCAAGGGCTCCAATATAAACAACATTTAAACACACCACCTCACACTATCATTCTCTCTCTTCTCTCCCTATATATATATATATATATATATATATATATATATATATATATATATATATATATATATACCCACCTTAATTTGTGAAAGTCTATTTTAGCATGATGCACCTTTTCAGTTGGACCAAAAACCCAACTATTGCTTTTTGAAAAAATATATTTGTATAACCATTTACGACAATTTTTTCTCTCATTCTCATAATATATTTTTACTTTATCTTTCTATTGTTTTAATTTTCGTGTCGATACATATTTTTTTTCTTCATAAATCTACCGTTGTCTCAAAATATTTTTCAAATAACACATCTCTAACTACATATATTAGAAAATTATAACTTGGAATTCCAGCTCTCTTAAATCAGAAAAGGGTTAACACTTAACACCCATAAAAGGAAAAGGAAAAAAGTAGTGTAAATTATGAAAGACAATAGCATGCGAGATCCAAGGGTTGAAAGTGGTCTAATCAAACCAATAAAGCTCTCTCTCACTCACTCCCTCACTCTCAAAGCAATAAACAACCATAACATAATCCATTCCATAGAAACAAAGAACCTCTCTTTCACTATCACCTTCTTTCCCTTTCCATTTCCATCATAAAGTAGTTTAGTTAGTTTCCTCATCTTCTTCTCTTCCTCAAAAAACACACTACAAGATCTATCTCAATTCACCATCTTCACACTTCAAAAAACATACATAACAATAACCACATAAACTTAAACTAAAAAAAAACAACATAAAACATAGAAAGAAAGAAAAAAAGTGAGTGTTTATGTGATGGGTGGGGTAACATCATCAATGGCATCAAAATTTGCATTCTTTCCACCAAACCCACCATCATACAAACTAATCAAAGATGATTTAACAGGTCTTCTTCTACTAACACCTTATCCTCACCGTGAAAACGTTGAGATTATGAAACTTTCGACGCGTCGAGGAACGGAGATTGTGGCTGTTTATGTTCGTCATCCAATGGCTACTTCAACTCTTCTTTACTCTCATGGAAACGCTGCTGATCTGGGTCAGATGTATGAGCTTTTCATTGAGCTTAGTATCCACTTGCGTGTTAATCTCATGGGGTAGCTATCTTTAACTTTATCTCTTTCAAGTAGTTTTTGGAGCTTTTTTTTTTTTGTGCTTTTGGTTTTGGAATTTGAAATTTTCTTTTTTTTTTTTTGGTTTTTGGTTTCTGGATAAACAACTTAATTAAGCATATATATATATATATATATATATATATATATATATATATATATATATATATATATACTTATACTTTTTTATTATAAAAAATGATAAAACAGTCCAAAAAATTGTTTCTATATAAGGTATAATTATTTTTTTTTTCTTCATAAGCTATCATGGTGACTGAAGAGCTTATGGACATGTAATAAGTTGTTTCTAGAAGTTCTCCCATGCAGTCTCTTACATGGTTTGGTCGATATAATAAGTCAATCCAAACTACTTTTTTATTTTATGTTCTTTTATTGATTATTTATCTGTTTGATTTTTGAAAATTTTGCTTCATTTTGGTTTTTGCTTTCGGGTTTTTGTTTGCATAGAGTGAGAAATTTGAATTTGTGGGTGATTTGGAATTTTGAGAAATGGATTTTGTGTTTGTAAGGTAAGGTGCATTATTTGGATGAACAACTTAATTAAGCGCCTATATATAAGCTATTTTTATAATAGAAGATTAAATAAAGTCAAATTGTTTTCTTATAAGCTATAAATTGTTCTTGTAAGCTATCGTGGAGGCTGAAGAGCTTATGGTAATAAGTTGAAAATCAGTTTATGCTAGTAGATACACTTAAAGAAGACAACCTGAACAAAACTAGAAAATGGGGTTGATTTGTTCATTCTAGTGAAGAGCTTATGGAATAAGCTGAAATCAGCTTATCAACATGTAATAAGTTGTCTCTAGAAACTCTGTCAAACAGTCTCACACTTGTTTATGTCAGTATATAACCTCAAATAAGTCAATGCAAGGAAAACTAAAAAACGGGTTTCTTTTTTGGGTGTTCTGTTGTTGATTAGTTATCCATGTCTGATTTCTGTAATGAAGTATTGAATTGGAAGGTACGGAGTATGTTGCAGTTTTCATGTTTGAATTGTGTTGTTGGATTTCATGGAATTGGTATTGATGCTATTTTCAAGGCCTGTAATACTAACAAAAACTTGTTCTTAATCTTTCAAGTGCATGATAATTTGTATATTGTTCTTAATATTATGCACATCCACAATTTTGTTGTATGTCCAAGTTTATGTTCACGGCACATTAATAACCAGACAAGAGGGGTAACTTGCTTTCTAAAATCAATCTAATTTTTTGACACTTGATTACCCTGTGATTAAATTTCTGGAAGCATGCATACTTTCTCTGTAGTAATTTTGTTTAGAGTACATATGAATTGAGCTCAACTTCAAAGGAGTGTGAAAAATGATAGTTTTTCTTATGCTAAGTTATAATTTGTTGCAGGTATGATTATTCTGGGTACGGACAGTCATCAGGAAAGGTTTGTGTTTTAATAAGAGTAACACAAATTTTTTGTTCTTGTTGTGTCGTCCATTCATAAATTTGATGGATAAATGTTGTTTTGTGTGAACTGTAGCCAAGTGAGCAGAATACATATTCAGATATCGAGGCTGTATACAAATGTCTCGAAGAAAGTTTTGGTGCTAAGCAAGAAGATATAATCCTTTACGGACAATCTGTTGGAAGTGGCCCGACTTTGGATCTTGCAGCTAGGTTACCTCAATTACGAGCTGTTGTTTTGCACAGTCCAATACTTTCTGGCTTAAGGGTGATGTATCCAGTAAAGCGTTCATACTGGTTTGACATATACAAGGTATTATATTGTGTATTACACAGAATATCTATAAAATTCCTAATACCATAATCTAATGAGATGCTCCTGTGTTCATATATGCAGAATATCGACAAAATTCCACTAGTTAATTGTCCAGTTCTCATAGTTCATGTAAGTGTGCTTCAAATATGTTTATTATGCTATTTAATCTGCAACTGTAATTTTTTTACATAGACATAGCTTCTGGATTAGTTGCAGTCTTTTCTGACGTATTAGTTTTTGTCTAGGATACATAATTGAGATTTTCTTCTGTTTTTTTTTCCTTTGCACCCTTGGTCCAGTTTCCCTTCTATTGAATTTCTTTGGCTTGAGACCTTCAATTTTTCATTTCGTTTTGAATATTTGGGACAAGAAGTTCAACACAGAGATTTCTATGCCAAGATCCGTATTTTTTTGAATAAATTCATAAATGAGAAAGAAAGATAGATTACGCTTAGAGCACGATTTGACTATTTCAATATTACTACTGTGAATTGAATACCTAAAATTTTTTAGACTCTTCTTCACCTGTCCTTTGTTACACTACTTGTTTGCTATGTTGTTTAAGCTATGACTGACGTAATTAGTCAAAGTACTTTTGTAACGGCAGTTACCAACTATATCTTTCATATCATTTGTAGGGTACTTCAGATGAAGTTGTAGATTGTTCCCACGGTAAGCAACTCTGGGAACTTTGTAAAGAGAAATACGAACCGCTGTGGCTCAAAGGAGGTAACCACTGCGATTTGGAGCTCTTTCCCGAGTACATCAGGCATCTGAAGAAGTTCATAACAACTGTAGAGAAGTCTCCATCGCAACGATATAGTTTCAGAAGGAGTACAGACCAGTTTGAGCAGCCTCGAAAGAGTACGGATGTTTTTGAAGTGACTAGAAAGAGCACTGATCGTAGAGAAAAGCCAAGGAAGAGCACAGACAAACCAGAGAAGGTAAAAAACTCGTCTTCTAGTAATGGTGGTGATATGTTGGAGAAATTGAGAATGACGTTTGATCATAAAGAGAGATCTCGAAGAAGTGTCGACTGTCATGAAAAGTCTCGAAAAAGCGTTGATCATCAATTAGAAAAAGGAAGGAAGAGCGTTGACCGACTCGACAGAATAAGGACTGGTTAATTCTTCTTGTATTGATGTTATATTCGTGCACACGGGATCGGTCTTTTTGTAATTTTTTATGTTCGTCTAATTGTTGTGTAGTATACTACACTTTCCCTTATCTCAGATATGATAATTATTGGCATTGAAGAAAAGGTTTGATGTTACAATGGAATTCACTTTTCATTCAGATGAGATGATTGTTTTGCTGAAAACATGATGCTGGTAAAATCATATTTTCACTTTAATTTTTCTTTTCTTTAATTTTCTCTTTTAAAAAAAATGGAAAAATGGTCGGAGCTTCTATTGTTTAATACTTTAATCATTATGGATTGTGACAAATAGTTATATTTAAAGGTACTAAATATGCAACGAGCAGTGATATATGAACAACCATTTGAAACAAACTTGTGACAACTTCCTTTCTCTCTCTTTTCATTGGTCCAAAACAATGGAGAGAGAAAAAGGAAGAGAGAGAATAAAAACAGAGAGATAGTTGTCATAAATTAGTTGTACAAATATCATTTCTCATATGCAACTGCCTATTGTTCGGTTCATCAAACCAGTTGACAGGTTGTGTCAGAACTTCTGATTTAGTAACATAAATATAATCATAAACAAAATTTAGTTTTATATACCACCCTTATTTAACAAAATTCGTAGGATTAAATTAATGTGAACATTATACTTAGAAAGCAAGGGAAATTGCATTTTAATTTTCACAAGAACTATCTACCCCAAGTTTTTTAGAAGGGTCTCGTTGGACACTCGTTAGCATTTCTCTTTTATATATCATACATGACTTCAGAAATACACATCTGAACTTGGAAAAAATGGTATAGATGTCGAAAACCACATGTTATGACCGAGGAAAAACTGTTTTTTTTGGGACGTGTACTTTCAAGCTTTTGAGGGTGAATAAAGTTCCAGCCTTAATTTGTTATGAGTAAACTATATCGATCACTTTAGTTGTATCGAGTTTCAGTCACTGCATTACTCTATCGAAAATGGTTATTAAAGTAATTTTTTGTAACTTGTTTGTGTCAAAGATCTCCCTGCTAGGATTGTCGATTAACCTTTTTATGTATTCTCTAATTCAGAAAAAAGAAGAGGGATTAATAGGGCAAAGAAATATAATAATGAACAGTAATGTAAACTGATTTATGAATGAAATTCGGTATCATACACAAGCTCAAAACAGTTTCTCAACATTTTGG
Organism: Medicago lupulina; assembly: GCA_958299785.1. Taxonomy (NCBI): domain Eukaryota; kingdom Viridiplantae; phylum Streptophyta; class Magnoliopsida; order Fabales; family Fabaceae; genus Medicago; species Medicago lupulina. The sequence goes on from OY283140.1 coordinate 57,656,861, forward strand.
GGATCAAAGCAAACAGCTGTCCTATTTCTAGCGAAGGTACTTATCTCAAATATTTCACGAAGCATGTTTACAAAGCTGCAGAGCTGACATCATTAAACCCCATTTTTTGTTTGTGGAAAACAGCCTACTAGTGGTTCTCGATAGCCAATGACATTCATCAGCAATGGTTTTGCGATAATTTAATTCGCTGTCTGTAGGCTGTAGCATTCCAAAACAAATAATGTGTAACATATTTTTGAAGATTGGAAGTGTGTAGTCAATGGAAAGTTTCAAATGACTGTTTCCTGCATGCATGTTGCAGTGGAAAATGTGTGACTTGGCGTGAACTTCAAACAACAAGAGTTGATTTCCTTTGTGCTTCAATTACATAAATGAAGCCGAGTCGCCACAATCTCTGAGGCTTCCACAGATGATGATTAATGTACATCTACAACTTACTTTTATTGTTGAATTCAACTATAGCTGATGGCGGAAGGAGACCTGAGCTGATTTCATACACTGCTGTGAAGAGTGGAAACCTCTCTACCCAGCCGCGAGCGGTTAGAACCTCGTAAACCTCTTTTGCAGTTAACACACCCTTCATGAAAGAAATTTAGATGAATCAGGACACATTAACGAGTAACTTAAATACTGTTTGGTAAATGTCTTCTGCATGAATCATTGTGGTATAATACTTGCTATGTTTTATTTTGTATTTGGAAGAGATTTCTGATCTTTGAGCATATAATCTGGACTATGTTCAATGCAAAATAACCGTATATATTGATCTGTGATTCCTTATTTGCCACTCTCTATATTTATCATAATTGTTTAGAAGTATACATATTTGAATTTGTGTATCAGGAAATAACTAATAATTCATTTAATGTTTGTACCTGCAATTTCTGGCCTTTAAGCAACTCTGCTTCAAGTTCATCAAAAGACCTACAGAAAAAGAAACACAGAAATCAAATAGAGTTACATAAATTGTGTCTCTTTTTATCATCCCATGCAATGTTTTAAAACCGTACTTGAAATTGAACCCGTGAAATCTCTAGATCATGGTTGAATTGGTTCAACCACGGTTGAAACAATGATATATTAATAAAAAAGTAGAGTAGTATTTAAAAAAATCCAGACATTAAATACCGGTTTAACCAACTTCGGTCCAATTGATCCAATCACAGGTCATTTAGTTCAACCTCGTCCAATCTTGGTCCAATTTGGTTCAACCAGACTATGGTACAACTGAAACCAACCCGGAGTTCCGGTTCAATCGGTTGAACTGTCGGTTTCGGTCTAGATTTTAAAACGTTCCACGCAAGTGATGTGTACAAGATAGAGAAAAGAAGAACCTCTTTCCGCCATTTCTTGCATAAGCCGCAGCAACTTTCCTATTTCTTCCACCCACTGCCACAAATAACATTGTTTTAGTTAAACCAAGATAACCAATAACAAGAAAAATGTAGGATTGAAACAACCATTTTGAAAATCGTTCTCCTTACTGCATGTTGTGATAAGGTCAGCTACACCACAGCTCTCAAAAAAGGTACTGTACTTGACAGATGGAAAAAACAGCTTTGAAAATGCCATCATCTCTTTCAGACCAATTCTCATTATTGCAGACTAAACGTATTAAAGATCCAACAATAAGAAACAAAAATGACGGGTGAGAAAATAAATGGCTTAGTTGGAAATGATTTTCTATAAACTTACTTTTGTGTTATTTCCCATTTCCAAGCCATCAATAAAACCAGCAGCTACAGCCACTACATTTTTCAGGGTTCCACACATTTCAACCCCTTCAACATCCTGAACCTATAAAGTGCATCTACATTTTAATCAATATAGAAGTACTCAAGATTGGACACTAAGAATAAAATTACTACCACATGGTTTTACAGTTTTTGATATTGTTGATTACACTAAGCAAATTTCTTTGGATTATATGAATTTTTCATTCAACTAACTTAGCTTTTTAGGGTCTGTCTAGTTCCTCAAAATGTTTTCAATTCTCATTTTGTATATGTAACATAAAGTTTCCTCTTATTGATCCAAAAATGTCACGATAACTTGCCATTTTCTATAAACTATTGTTGGAACAATAGTAAAAAATTAGTTAAAATATTTTTCTGTCACTGAAGAGATTACTAGGCTGAGTCGCGGACTAGGTCGCTCTCTTTAAGACGTTTCGTGGCACTGCCCAAAATTGTGCAAGCAGACTATCAACCACGACGTCCCCAGGATAAAACAGCCCAACTACAACTGTATCAGAGTCCTATTGCACTATAAGATCCGTTCTAGAAATACACCTTCCAATATGGTTCTAAAACCACTCTATTATGGTACTATGACCACTCTTATATGGTACTAGGACCATTCTTATATGGTGTCTCCACCACTCTAACCTCTAACTTCTCCAAGGGCATAAACCATAAAAAGGATGAATTATATTCTTAAGATCATTCTTATTTTCCGAAGGGACACTTTATCTCGAAAGGGACTATGATCTTAAGAATACTCTTATTTCTGAAGGGACGAATTTTACCGAAGGGACTATGTTCTTAAGACCATTCTTAATTCCGAAGGGACATTTTAAACCGAAGAGACTATGGCCTTAAGAACACTCTTTAAATCCGAAGGGACAGAAAAAGAGGGAGAGGAAAAGAATAGCTCGTCAACACAAGCTAAAGGAGGGAGAAGAGAGAAAAGTTCTTTGACAACTCAAGAGAACTTTTGGTGTGAGTAGAAGTGAGGGAGGGGAGCTCTATTTATAGGTGAAGAGCCAAAGATGAGTTACAAATCCAACAGCTAGGATTAGTTGACCTCTATAAAACAATGACATGATTTCTCCTCATAAATAACACTCAATGGGATAGTTGACATGAGAATTTTTTTAATTCACATATTAACACTCATAGTGTTCCAACAACTTTCAATTCTCAATTCACAATTTTCATTTCAATCACCATATGCAAATTGCGAGCGATCATGATATTTTTGGAAACGATGAAAATAACATTTTAGCGTTTTCAAAAATACCGATTAGGTTTTTTGAAATTCACAGGAACACATTCATACAAACATATTTTTTAAATTCATTATCCATTTTAGAAATGAAAATAGGATATGCTTCACTCACAGATGTCACATTAAAATAAGGAGTGTTGAACAACTGAACCCATCTTTCTGCAGCTTCTTTGTTATGTCTGTATCCAATTGTTGCCTCACTAAATTTCTGCATGGCAACCTGTCCAAAAAAAATATGAACAATTAAACAACCAATGAAATATAAGGTTTAGAAAATTACATTAAAACAAGTGTATATAGTTTCCTCTAGCTACCTCATTTGCTATATTGGCTCCCATTAAAACAGAACAACTGATTCTCAATTGATTGGATATTAAAGTAGAGATCATGGATGCACCTTCCTTCTTGACCTCCATCCCTTTTACAAGGGAAATACCCTCTGCATCTGTCCTTATTTTCCCTTTAAGCCTTTTGCACATTCCTTCCATGAATTGATGCGGTGTTACAAATACCAGCATGTTTGCATCCTTAACTATATATTTCACCATTCAATAAAGAACACAAGTTGATAACAACAAATTCTTGTGTAGTTTTTTTGGTCTATTTCTCTATTTAAAATTTTGATTGTTTGAGTTAATGCACTTCTGGTTCTCCTATTTCGCTTATTGACGTAATGCACTTCCAGTTCTCCTATTTCACTGATTGATTGATTAACCATTCACGATTGTGTTAAGTTGAATAATGAGCTGACGAGTCACAGAGGTTGTGTCACGATGCATATGCGTATTAAATCTTGTTATTTTATTTTATATATCACTAATGTAATGTTTTGAAAAAATAAGGGTAAATTGTCATTTTCGTCTCTGAATGTGTAACGAGTAGCCATAATAGTCGTTCAATGTAGCGAAATTACAAAATAGTCTCTGATCGTGCACTCCGTCAATCAAAATCGTCCCTGATGTTAAAATAGTCACAAACGTCAGGGATTAATTTAACTAACGGAGTGTTCAATCAGTGACTATTTTAGAATTTTGCTACATTGAAGGACTATTTTGGTTATTTATTACACATTCAAAGACGAAAATGACTATTTGCCCAAAAGAATAAAGGTTAAAATGAAGAAAATGAGGCCTGCTTGTTTTGCATAAGTTTGTATTTTTAGAATACAAGTAACAGTTTGAAAAACTTAATTGATATGCATATACCTGCATTTTCAAGGTCTGGATCTGCAACTACATTTTGACCTAGCTTGACTCCTGGGAGATACTTAACATTTTCCTGCCATGAAGAACAGTTATTATTAAAAAATACTCATTGAAAAAGATACATATTGCATATGCAATTGGAATCAAATATATGACTAGTCCTTACATTGGTTTGTTTGATGACATCTGTGAGCTTATCCCCATTTGGTAAAGTTTCCTCAAATACCCACATCCTCACTTCATCTGTTTATATATATCCAAACATATCATTAACATGGGAAATGAAAACTTAACATTCAAATTGATTTTTTTTTTTCAAGAGTATGAGCATGCTATATAGTACAAACGTTTTCTAACAAGAATACAAGTTGTATGAACGTCGATTTGCATTCCTTTTACAATTTTGTCTAACATATACAAGAAAAATGCTCTTGCTTGCACCATGCCATTGTCTTTTTTGACATTAGATCAAAAAGTCACATCACTTCTCAATTAATTTAATGGTTGAATTTATTGATCAAATGTTAAAAAGTTTGTGCATGATGCAAGCGAGTTGTCTCACTTGTACACCATAGAATTGGCATTCTTTTAGAGTTATAAGCACGACACTGCGGCACGGGCATCACAAAATTAGACGATAGTAAGAAACAAACTAACCATACACAATGAGAAAAAAGGTAACAGTTATTTTCTACCTAGCATTTTCCTAACAAAAACAAACTACTTTTTTTTCTTCATAATAACACAAAGCTAACAATCAATAAGCACTACTCATTCAGAAAAAGGTTTCTCTATATTCCTTAAGGTTGCTCAAACCCTAAAAAAGACCGATCAGAAGTTAGCTTCCCACGGAAAAGAAGCCTATTAAAACATGCTGTGCCATTGGAATATAAGTTTTGATAAATTGAGGGGCTTTTGAGAAAATTACGAGGGGCAATATAATAAATTTTTCATTCAAAATGCATGCATATGGCACAACTCAAGTAAAAAAAAAGTAGAAGAAAAAGTACCGTGGAAATCACTGAGCTTGATGGTGTTGGATGCTATAAGCTTTGCCGCAACACTACCCCAATTGCCACTACCAACAATGGCGACCTTATTCATGACGATGACGATGTTAATCTTCTAACTTTCAAGCACAAGTTACAGTGTGGCGGAGAGAGAGAGAGGAACAAATGAGGCAGTGAGAGAGAAGGAACAATAATGCGGCACAAAAGAGAAACAACAGACGGAAAAATATGCCATTGGGTAGTTAATAATTAACTTCAGGAAATAAATAATTGCCATACAAGTCTATTTACCAAAAAAATAATTTTAAAAAAACTTAAACGTTTCGTGAGAAACAATCTCCATGGAGTTGAATGCGGTGGTTCCATACATGTTTGCTCCTGTAGAGCGTGGACAGGATTACGTGGCTTGTAATAAACCCACCTCGTTTATGGAGTATAATTTTTTTGTGACATGTTCCATCAACTTTTTTTGACTTCTCTAACAGATCTTTAAGGGACACTGATTATCATTTTCTATTTTTAAATGGAATTTTAATTTTTTATTTTTTTCCTATTCTTTTTGTATACTCCCTCCGTTTCATAATGTGTGTCACTTTAGTCAAAAATATTTTTTGGTGTAAATCGGATATCCTCCGCACGCAACTGCGGAGATTAATCCCTCGATCATTGTAGGACCCAAATGGGCGGCAGACTCTTCCTAAGAGTTTTAACGCTGCTGCATGCCCAAGGCTGGATTCGAACTCAGAACCTTAGTTAAGCTAGAAGAGATCTGTTCCATCTCATCTAAGCGCCCTTGGGTTTTAGTAAAAAAATATTTGTTTCAAAATGAATGTCACTTTACATTTCCAATACAACTTTTCTCTCAACTTTACCCTCAACAAATACTCCAACTTTTCTCTCGCACAATTTTCAATGCAACTTTAAGTTTGTCTTTTTCTTGGGCAGTTTAGTAAAAGTGTTATGTCTAATGATTATTTCATTTCATTCCTTAATTTGTGTGCAATTGGCTAAAATGACACTCATTTTGAATCGGAAAGAGTAATTGATTAGTTTTTCTATTTGTATCCGTGTATAAGACTGAATAGTGTAAAAATATAAAATCGCTTAAATTTTAGTGAATGTGTTTTCGAGAGGTTCAGGATGTGTTTGTTTTAAGGTGGGAAATTTTATTCTTAGGAATGATATTCTCAAAAATAATATTTCTAGGAATAATCAATATTTTTCTTAGAAAAAAGTAATAAATATTTCTACTTATATGTTTGAAATTTTTTAGATTTCATTGGAATGTTTTTGAAGTTATATAATTAAAAAAAATAAAAATGGAAGTAAATTGGAGTGGTAGTGGGAAGTTATAGTAAGTTTAGATCTATTCTAATGAAAATGTTAGATTCCCATTAAAATTGAAGAAATTATATGTAAATAACATTCATGGGAATATGACATTCATGTAGACAAATTTTCAAAACTTGAAATAAAGATGAAAATGTTGCATTTTCAATCACATTTCCATAGCAAGTTGGGACATTCCAATCTCTTGCCTTGATTAGGTTGGGACATTCATTCTTTAGGTGACCAACGTTACCACATTCATAGGAATTTGGACATTTCTCCTTTTTACTAACCGCTCCTTTGATTTTAGTCTTCCTAGAGTTCACCAAATTGTTGTCACTACGTCTTAACTCATTCTTTTGAATGTAACGTTTAAAACGTCTATCAAATAGCCTCATTTATTCTTCACTAGGTGATTCTTCTTTGGAGTTACCATCCCCATTGTTAGACAACTTTTCCTTGGACGATGAGGCTTTCATCGCAACAGATTTATTTTCCCTCTTCTTGAAATCTTCCTCACTAGCTTTCAGCTGTAAGATCTCGTGTTCATGCTCATTGAGTTTGCCAAAGAGAGTGGTGATTCCAAGAGTGTTAAGGTTCTAAGATTCCTTTATTGCGGTAACCTTTGGTTGCCAATCTCTAGTCATGCATCTTAACACCTTGTTAGTACAATCTTGGGTTGAGAGTTCTTTTTCTAGGTTTGCAATTTGTTAACAATAAGAGTGAACCTCATTTGCATGAAGGAGATGATTTTATAATCCTCCATTTGAAAGAGTTCATATTGTTGGACGAGAGTTTTGATTTTTGATTGCTTGATGTCTTCGATACCCTCATGGAGAGTTTCCAAAGCATCCCACATTGCCAACGATCTTGGAATGTGAAACCGCATGATACTCATTCACGCCAAAAGCAGAAATAAGTATGTTCTCACCTTCAAATCATATTCAACTTTCTTTTTCTCATCGTCGGTCCAGCTGGCCTTAGTTTTGTTTTACGCAATGTCGTTAATGTCAATTTGCGGTTCAAACCGCCCGTTGACCATGGTGTCCCAAAAATCCATGTCGATCGGTTGGGTATGGACGCTAAAACATTCTTTCTAATAGTCACATTTTTCGCTGTAAAAAATTGGAGCCCTATTGTACGCTCCCTTAGGCTCTTTGTTTGTCGTATCGACTCTTCATGTAGTTAACTGATAGTGAAGAGACAAGGCTCATGATGCCACTTATTGGTTTATATGACAAACAAGAAGGTGCACTAGAGGGGTGTGGGGTGAATAGTGTTTTTCAATTTTCAAAAGAGTTTGCGAAAGCGTGAATTAAAAATTTATGACTTATCAGATTCTTTCATGACAATGATAACAAGTCTAAACAATAAGTAATAATTAAGATTCAAAGTTTAATTAAGAGGTTCATATATTGAATCTTATTAAGCACATAAAATATCAATAATCAACCCTACAAATTTCAAAACTAAACAAACTCAAACTAAACGTAATCACAATAAACCACACTAACACTAAATAACACAAGGTATATGAATTAATTGTTTGAAACTTAATTGAAGCTAGATTGTGATAAAATTGAATTTGAAAAGAATCTTGATTTAAGTAATTAAGATTAGGTTAAGTATAATAAAAGTAATCAGAATCAAATCAAATGGTTTCAAACAAAATTCAAATACAATTAGCAATGCAAAAATCTAAAAACATAGGGAAGAGAAGAACACCTGGAGTTATAGTGGTTCCTGAAGAGTAAAACCGCAAGTGCACGATTCTACCGATGTAGTAAAAAAAGATATTGTTCCGATAGGGAGTTATGAATTCAATTAACTTTCAACAATGATTAGAAGAAAATAAAAATAATAAAGTTTGGATTATTGGTTAAAAGAAATAATAAAAATAAAAGAGCCTTGGGATTTATTAGTCCATCTTAATAGCAAGTCCTTCACAAACAAATCCTAAACCGGTAATTTTATATTGGTCCCACTTTCTAAAGACAAATTTCTCTTAGGCATATCAAAGCTTCTCTCGAAGTCAGTGAGTGTGTCCCTCTAGCAATCACGCCTATTCTCATGGTTGATTGCTATTAGGATCCTTGAAGAACGAAACTTTATGTGTCTCAAGGTTTGCTACACTATTCTCATGTTTCGCAACCCTTGTCTAATTTCACTTGTTCCAATATCAAAACTTCTTCTTTCGATGCTTCGCTTTGATATTTGTGATGATGAATTAACAAATAGTTACTCCTCCGTGTTCGCTTCATGAGTTTGGTATTTGTTAATTCATTATAAGATCGATGAAATTAGATTATAAAGTGAGGTTATATAAAATTAGGGTTTATGGTTTGGTTTGATTAGGATTATGTCATTAAAACTTATCCAACAATTTCAAGACAAGAAGAGTCTACTCACTAACGTTCATTGTAGGCATAGAGGAGAAGAAGAAGAAGAAGAACATAAAATAAAGGTTGATATTTTATTAAAGAAAACAATTGTCACTTATTATTTCCAAGAACAAAAGATGATTTGTTATGATAGCTAGCTACTCTATTTATAGTTTACAATGACTTAAGCCCTAAGAAATACATCACTAGAATGTTCCATAAGAAACCACGGGCTTTTAGGTCAGAAATAAACTAAAAGGTAGCTTTTTCGTAAAGCAAAAACAACAAAAGAGCAATCCTGGGACATGGCACGACCGTGTGGATTATGGCACAGGCCGTGCCAAGCTTCTGACTTAGGGGCGTCATATTTTTGTGTTGAATCTTCGTATTTTTCAGCCCGAATCAGCTCCAAATCCTCTTTCTTTTGCTCCAAGAATGAATCTTTAGAATATTTGTTCCTGAAATTAAATAACTTGCAATTGAAGTAAAATAGTTCTAAAAGGAAATAATATTAAATAAAACGAAATCAAATCTAAATAAAATAGACTCAAATATTATATTTAAAACACTAATTATTGACTCATCAAACTCCCCCACACTTGAACCTTTGCTTGTCCTCAAGCAAAAGACATAAGCATAACAACATAAACAAGATTTAACATATGACAATACAATTAAAAACTTATGTCTCCACTAAGGTTTCATTTCAAGTGTACACTAATTACAACTTCAGGTATTCCTTGTGAACCTATTCAACCCAACAACAAGTTTCCAGTGAGTGTGTGTGTGAAGTCCAACCCTTTTCTTGCTCCTGTATAAGATAGATATTATGAGGAAACAAGTTCTAACCTTAAGACTAAACCAACCAAGAAAAATTCTTTCTTCATATCATATAAGAGAGATGGGAGTATTTGTGATCATTGAATCTTTGCCATTTGCACATTCTTGGGGTTTTTGTAGAATTTTTATTAATTTATGGAGACAACCATCTTAACGTAGGAAGTCGGAGGGCCTACCCCCTTCACCAATCTAGATTCAATGGTGCCCCTTATATTTGTATTTGTTCTGCCCCCTTAAGTTTCTCAAGATAACATCACCTTCACGTAGGAAGTCGGAGGGCCTACCCCCTTCCCCAATCTAGATTCAGTGATGCAACCTTAAAATTTAATTGGTTTTATATTTCCCCACACTAACTTATACTACTTTTACTCTGAAAATTTTTAAGGGTCAATTTACCTTTAGAGTTAGAACGTGCACCTTAAAATACCTACTTATACACTTACTAAAAGGCTGCAACTTATGCTTTTCTCATAGAGAAGTTTCACAATAAAACAAGATGTGGGTATAGCAAGAACACTTAAAACACAAGAAATTAGTTTCATGTACTAGAAATAACCATTTGGAAGAGACAACAAAAAATTTATGTCATAATTTACAATAAAAATAAGCTGCTTTACATGCCTTTTGCAATCAAAACAAAACAAGAAATTAAAATTCAAGGGAGTTTGGAAATACTTAGGAGAAGCATTGTCCTCAACGATTTGAAGAAGAAGAAGAAGAAGAAAAAGAAGAAGAAGAATTCATTGAGGTCCATAAGGTGGACCTTGGAGGTGAAGGTGTTGCATCATCATCTGGAGCATTTGGTTGTTTTCATCATTTAACCGATTGCTCCTTTGGACCTCGTTTCTTAGCCTGAAGATTTCTACACCTTGTCTTTGTTGCTCGGTGCTTATTCCTTGAACTTCGGTTTGCATCCATGCCCACCGTTCATCATTATAGTTTCCACCAGCTTTTGGTTCATGGTGCAAGTGTGTACCCACCTTCTCTTCATCACCACCACCATCACCATCATTATGTACCTGTGGGTTAGTACCAACATAAAGAAAATTTTCCACCACCTCCGGATTAGTTATGACCGGATTAAGTAGAATAATCAAACAATTAGCTCTATTAATTCTCCACTTATATTGGTAATTGTAAGTAGGGCCATGGGTTCTAAGAAAGAACATAGTAGTGAGAGTATCTAAGTCTAGATAATTGTTTCCCTCTATCCTCTTGATCCCTTGATTCTGTTGGAACAAAATGTGTTTAACATTACCTCTTGAGAGTTTTGATGATAACAAGGTATTAAAAATTGTCAATTGGATATGCTATTATTTGTTCAAGTGTGCAGGACCATAGACAAAAATTTAGTGTCTATTTGAAGTATAGGTTCTGAAAGAACAAATGAGAGCAATGGAATCAACAAAGTAAATGAAGCTTGAAGCATCTGAAGAAAGTTCCCCTGAAGTCAAGTGCTCCTGAAGTGATGATGTCATCAGAAGCAAGTTCATCAGAAGCACCTTATCAAAAGCAGAATCACCAGAAGCTGAAGATCATCAGGAGATGAAAGAATCAAAGCTTCAAAGTGTGTTCAAAGGTTTTAATCATGCCTAGCATTGCAGAAGACAAGAAGAGTAAAGCAACGGTCAATTCTGTAACACCCCAATTTCCCGACTTAAAAATTTCATTTAAATAAAAACATATATCAGAGTAACATCACAAAAGAGTGTCACATTTCTCAACAACAAAATCTTTAAACCAAATAAATATTTGTTTATCCTTCGCATAAATAATCAATTATAGCAGCGAAATCATAATTAAAATATCCTTCAAAAGGTCTTGGCACTAGGCCTCATAAACGTCTCAGATTATTCATCGTCAAACTAAAAAGTCACAAAAATAGTTTCCACAAGATACATAAAGGAATAGACTCTAATAAAGACCCCATCCCGTTACGTATCAGAGCAATGCTACGTCACACAAGACTCCTCACATCTGCGCACCTAAGCTTGGTTACCTGCACTTGCCCACAAGGCGGCAATTCCAACAGAAGGGGTGAGATTCACAACAGAAATATTAATATATAAATCAAACATTTATGATTAACATCATAAACTCATCACATACATCACATATTAAAATACAAGGATAACATCATCGTCATAAAACATCTCAAATAACACATCATCGTCTCAAAACATCGTCTCATATTATGTCAACAATTTGACTCACTAAATGCAACTCTTAACATCTTGACATCATGCATGTGGTACCATATATAAGCATTAATATGCTTCACCGTCGCTTTGAGCAAATGCTCCACCGTCGCTTTGAGCAAAAGCTCCACCGTCTCATCATATGCAAATGCATGGACACGACTCTTTACGTCTTAAACAAGTTAATTACAACTTCTCAAACATCATTAACAACTCAAGCTGACACATGCAATTATAATAAATACATGGCAGAAGTTCAACTCATTTAACACACATACAAAAGGCACATAACATCATCAACAACACTTAACATCATGCTTATAAATCATTAAAATATAAGCAATACATCGCATTATTATCAACATAAGAGAACCATCATTAATCATCATTACAGAATGCATCTTAAGTCATAAAACATCTCTAACACTACCCAAAGGTCTCCTCTCAAAGTCCCATGCGAAATAGATCGCAAAACGAAACAATGGTTGAGGAAGGCACTAACTCGCCACGGCGAGTGATTTTCTCGCTACGGCGAGCTCTCTTAGGAAGTTACTCGCCAAAGGCGAGCTGGGGGCGAGCTACAGGCGAGCAAAACTGGGTGCTCTCGGCCTTTTTGACATTTTCGCCTAAAATCTTCGTTTTAATGTTCCCTAAATTCAAATTGGTCCAAACAACTTCACAGGTCTTTCCTATAAATAATAAGGCACTCAAAACTATCTAAAGTTTGGCAAAAATCCTAAGTTTTAGGGTCAAGCTCGCCATGACGGGCTATGCTGCTCGCCTCGCGAGCGATAGGGTTGTACTCGCCACGGCGAGTAGTCACTCGCCACAGGCGAGCGATCTCAGAACCATTACGGGTTCACTCCAATTCTCACCAAAACATCTCAAATCTCTCATACTAAGCCTCTAATTCATCAGCATTGTTGTCCTAGGGGATAATCTAGGTTCTGTAACACGTTTCTAGAGCAACTACATCAATTCTCACATCCTATCCATCAAAATCATCAAAACCCTAGTTCATGAAACTCTGCCCAATTCTTCCTAATCTCTTAGCTAATCATAAACAGATGAAATACAATTAACATTACTGAAGTTAGGCTCACCCTTACTTGGAAAAATCGCAGAAATTGCAGCCTAGCTTCTCCTCTTCCTTCAACCGTTCTATCTCTCAATTCCAAAAGTCTGATACGCGTTTCTGGTTATTTCCTTAACCTAATTTCCTTTTATACCACCTCTCAACTTATCTAATTCTATCTCAACCCTCATAACTCTTCCTATTTATAAATATAACCCCACTTCTCAAAATAATATATTTTTATAACAAATCTCTATTTTTCATATAAATATATATAAAACATCACATATATTATTTTATTAAACAATAAAATAATCATCACGTCACACATCATAATTACGTCACATAATCATCAAAAAATCATATAATATATAATAATATACTATATTCTCTAATAAAATAATTAAATAAATAAAGAGGGCGTTACAAATTCAAATAAATTTGAAGGCATTGGATGCTTGTTCTTTGAAGAGCGTTGACAAAGTACAATTGTACGAAGTGTACAACCATTACCTCCACTACTCCGTTTGTGTCTCTGCTACAGGACAAGAATAACAACTACACCTGCAATAATGTTCCTTCATACTGGGAATGGATTTGAAATTGATCCTTCATAGGAAAATAATTATATTAGGCAAAAGATCATTGTGGATTGATCAAAGCTTCAAACGGCTCTTTTTGATGTGCTGGCAATTCACAACGTCTCTTTCACACTTCTATATAAAGGAGTGAAGACTTAGAGAATTGTAGTGACTCAACAACAATTTAAAAGCACCAAACCTCTGCTGAAATTGTTATGCATCTAAAGTTCACTTAGAATTTCTCTTCAAAGTTCATATCTTAGAAATTCTAGAGTCTTGAGAGTCTGTATCTGATTTGTATTGTGAACACCACTGATTGTATATCAAGTGTTCAACCTCAAACATTTTTCTTTGTAATTCTATTTGAATAGAAGTCTCTTGCAATTGTGCTTGAGCAAAGAAGTCTCTTGATTGTGTTCAGAAGCATAGGAAATCTCTTGCAGTTGTGCTTGAGTAGTTTGAAAGTCTCTTGCTAGTTTTAGTAGTGAGCATCTGTAATCAGATATTACATTTTAGTGAACTCTCCTTGGAAGTGCAAGGGGGACATGACTACTTCCGGTTTGTGGAAGGAACCTGTATAATTGATTTGTGTCTTTCTTCTCTCTCTCTCTCTCTCTCTCTCTCTCTCTCTCTCTCTGTTTTTATCCGCTACATTTAGAATCTGAACATCACTTCAGAAGCTGTAATTTAACTGCTTCAGGCCTGTGACTTCAGTTGGAGAAAATGAAGAAAAAGCTAACACAATTCAACCCCCCCTTCTTGTGTTTTTCTCACCTTTAATTGGTATATAGAGCCTTGGTTCTGTTGAGAATACTTAACAGTGTAACAATCCAAGATCTGAGAAAAACATGTCTGCTGGTGAATCATCTGTTTCTAGCTCTGGTGGCAATCATAATGTTGTCCCTTATGATTACAGTGATAAGAAAGCTGATTCAGGAAAAGTTCCAAAGTTTAATGGAGATCCTGAAGAGTTCTCTTGTGGAAAACCAACTTCTACCGTTATATTGTAACGCCCTAGTCGCTATTTTGTTATTTTTAGTTGTTGGGCATGTTTTATTTGAATTTATAAATGATTATGTGAATATGTGGTGTGTTTATTTGTTTATAATAATTTATGTGAAATAATTGAGTTATATGATTTATTGATGTATTATCTAAATGCATGTTATTTGTTATTTAATTAATTAGTAGTGGGATATAATATTTGCTTTGTTTTGAGAAAATAGAAGGAATATTATTATTTTGGAGAATTATGAAAATAGGAAGAATAATGTTTATTTAGAAAAGGGATTTATTTGGAGTTAATAGAATTAAGGAGGGTTAATGAGAAATTAAAATGAAAGTTATTGGGGGAGTTAAGAGAAAGAAAAGAGTTATGTTTTGTTAAGGAAAGAATAGGAAGAAGTCAGTAAGCATTGTACGTATCAGAGAAAACAAGAAACAGACTTTTTGGGAGAAAGAGAGAAGAACCAAGAGCAAAGGGGGATTAGCCAAGAGGAGAGATTTTTGTAGCAATTGTTCATCTAATCAGGTAAGGGTGGGCTAGCAATTCATTGGTTAATATATACATGTATGTTTTCATGAAATTGGATGGAAAATGGTGATTTTGATTTAGGTTAAAGAATATGATAAATTGCTCATTGTTGTTGAAATATGTTGTTGATGATGTTGCTATGAGTTGTTTCTGATGCTTTGTTGTGTATTGAACCCATAAACATGTTTGTAACTCATTTTGGGTAATTGAGGGATCAAAGTTGGGATTTTTGGGTAGAACCATGCTGAAATCGAACTTTTAGTTGAAGCTGAGTCCAGATTTGATACCGCAAAAACGTGCCACGTTTTGGCAAGCGCGTCACGTTTTGGTCGACAGAATGCATAGTAATTATGGGTATAAAAACGTGACACGTTTTCTAAAAACGTGACACGCTTTCTCAAAAATCAGATCATCCATATTTCACTATTTTTCACCCATTTCTGCTTTGAACTAGCTTTTGGTGTAAACATGAAAGTTTTAGATAATTAAGTTAGCTTTCTAATGGCGTTGGTTGGGCTTGAAAATGATTTGTAGATTTTGAGTTATGATGGAAATAGTCCAGGTGGGTGTTGAGAAAACTTTAAGAAAACTTAGCATAACTAGTCCCAAGTTAGTCCAAGAACTTATGGTTGGTTTTCCCAACTTCAAGCTTAAGTATTAGGGATTTAGTTGAGGTGTTTTATGAGTAGTTGGCTTATGTCTTATTGATCGAACTTGATTTGCTTTGAAGGATGTTTTGGACTTTGATATGAATGTAATTGATTAATGTATATGTTGCTATTGTTGTTGAATATGATGGAACTATGTATGTTTACATGAAATAAAATATACTTTGCTAAGTTCGAAGTTGTTCTTGATGTTGTTGAGTGGTTGTGTCGAGTTGGGGAGGGTGTCTTAGATGTTAGACACAGTTGTTGATGTCATAGTTGTTGTTGTTGTTGGTTGCATGCTGATATGCACCATTAGTTGTCGTAGGGTTGTATGCAGATATACACCACTGAGTCTTCATAACTCATTTGCATCGTTGGGGGCTTATGCCCTGGAATGTTTATACATTCAATTGGTGAGGGCTCATGCCCTGGAATGCTAGTCATTCATCTGGTGAGGGCTTATGCCCTGGGATGCTTTAACCATCCAAAATTGGTGGGGGCTTAGCATTCAACGCGCGTAGTTGGTACCACATCTGCATAATGCATTAGTAGTTGATGGAGTCTTGCATTAGTTGTTGTAGGTGTGAGTTGTTTTGTAGAGATGTTGTTGGTGAGGTGTCGCCACAAGTGATGTTGTCGTTGATGTTGTTAACCGAAGATGAATCTAAATAATATTGATGATGGTGTTGCTAATATTGATGATGGTGTTGCTAATATTGATGATGTTGTTGCTTATATTGATGATGTTTCTGCCTATGCTGATGATGATTGTTATTATTTGTTGTTGTTTTCGATGCAATTTGATGACTCATATATTTATATATTACTTTTGTTTTGTGAACTCACCCCTTCTGCTGGAATTGCCGCCTCGTGGGCAAGTGCAGGTAGCAAAGGATAGATAGGAGTTGGCTCTTGTGTCGTAGGCTCTGATATGTAACGGGATGGGATTTGATGTTTATGATTTCATTCTTTTATGTATCGGTTTTTGAGAACACGTTGCTTAGACTTTTATTGTTGTTGGAGATTTAACTATTATTAAATAAATTTTATTATGTTGAGGCCTTTGTGCCAAGGATGTTGATTTTAGTTGTTGATTGATTATTAAATAAATATTCCGCTGCAGATTTTTATAAAATGATGTGTTGAATTAAATAGTTTTATATTCTATTTAAATAATTTTGAGAAGTAGATGTAATACTCCGTTGTTGTTGAAAACTCTGATAATTATACATGTTTACGTTGTTTTGGGAAAACGGGGTGTTACATATATCATGGGCTTAGATGAAGAATTATGGGATATTATGGAAGATGGAGTTGGTGACTTGGACCTTGATGAAGAAGGAGCTGCTGTTGACAAAAAGAAACATACTCCTGCTCAGAAGAAAATGTACAAGAAACTTCACAAGATCAGAGGTTCACTTGTTCTTGCTATACCTCGTGCAGAGTATATGAAGATGAGTGACAAATCTACTGCAAAGGAAATGTTTGCTTCTCTCTGTACAAAGTATGTAGGTAGTAAGAAGGTTAGAGAAGAAAAAGCACTTATGCTTGTTCATTAGTATGAATTGTTCAAGATGAAGGATGATGAAAGCATTGAGGAAATGTACTCAAGATTTCAGACCCTAGTCTCTAGAGTACAAATACTGAAGAAAAGCTATGTTGCTTCTGATCATGTGAGCAAGATACTAAGAAGCCTGCCTGCTAGATAGAGACCTAAGGTTACTGCTATTGAGGAATCTAAAGATTTAAACACTTTAAGTGTGGAAGATCTTGTCAGTTCTCTTAAGATTCATGAGATAAGCTTAAATGAACATGAGCCTGCTAAGAAAAGCAAATCTATTGCTCTCCCATCAAAAGGGAAATCATCAAAAGCTCTTAAAGTTATAGAATCTGAAGAAGAATCACCTGATGGAGATTCTGATGAAGATCCTGCTGAGAAGATGGCTATGCTTTCAATCAGGCTGTAGTATCTGGCTAAGAAGAACAAGAAGTTCATGAGCAGAAGAAGTGGTTACAAAGGCTCTAGAAAAGAAGATCAGAAGGGTTGCTTTAACTGCAAGAATCCTGAACATTTCATTGCTAATTGCCCTGATCTTCATAAGGAGAAATCAAAGGACAAGTTTAAGAAGTCAACTTTCAAATCAAACAAATTCAAGAAGCAGATCAAACAAAGTTTAATGGCAATCTGGGAAGATTTAGACAGTGAATCTGAATCTGATAAGGATGATGCTGATGAAGATGCAAAAGTAGCTGTGGGGTTAGTACCTACAGTGACTTCAGAAGCTGAACCTGAATCAGACTCAGAAGAAGAAAATGAGGTATATTCTAAAATTTCCAGAGAAGAACTTATTGAGTCTCTTAAAGAGCTCCTTACACATTTTGAACTGAGAACCAATGAATTGAAAGATTTAAAAGAAAAATATGTTGATTTAATGAAACAACTAGAATAAACTATGTTTTATCGGAAAGCTTTTGAAGAAGGACTTAGAGGCTTTGACTTCATTTGTAAAACCTATGAAGAGAAGCTCAAGTTTTTATGTCAGAAGCTACAAGAAAAGTGTAATGGAAAACCTTTAAGTGAACATGAAATTGCTCTTGAAGATTTTATTATGTTTGGTATTGACAGAAGTAGAGTTGCTTCTATGATGATTTACAACATTTACAAAAACAATAGCAAAGGGATTAGATTCTCAGAAGGAAAATGTAATGAAACCAATCTTAAAGCATGTTATGAATGTATCAAGGAAGGGTTGAAAACCTTCTTTGTACCTGAAGGTGCTAAATTTGAAACTGTGGTTCAGTCAGAACATGAAGCTTCTAGCTCTAATGCTAAGTTTACTTCAAAGCCAAAGAACTCTAAGTCTAAGTCTATGATAAATTCTAATTCTAAGACCTCAAAGATCAAGATTCTGAAGAGATCAGAACCTGCTCCTCAGAGTCTTTTGAAGCCAGAATCTAGTATCTTAAAGTCTAAGTCTCAGAAAAACAAAACAGTTGTGGCTTCATGTGAATCAGAACCAAAAGGTGCTAAACCTAAAGTACTGATCAATTAGAAGCTATCAAAATCACACCTCAAGGTACAAGAAGTGAAGAGTAAAACTTACAGCGCTAACCTCAAAGGACCCATAAAACAATGGGTACCTAAATTTGAAATTGTCAATACTGCAGAAATGCCTAAGAGCAAAGGAAAAGCAAAAATCATGGTACCTGGACAGCGGTTGCTCAAGACATATGACAGGAGAGAAGTCAATGTTCCTCAATCTCACAATGAAAGAAGGAGGAAATGTGAAGTTTGGAGGCAACCGGTCTTGCAAGATCATTGGGACAGGAACTATTGGTAACTCCTCTATCTCTATTAATAATGTGTGGTTGGTAGATGGTCTTGAACATAACCTTTTGAGTATTATTCAGTTTTGTGACAATGGTTATGATGTGATGTTTGGAAAGATCAACTGCATAGTAATCAACAAAGATAACAAGTCCATAATATTCAAAGGTAAGAGAGTAGAAAATGTTTATAAAATCAATTTCTCTGAACTGGTTGATCAGAAGGTAATATGTCTTCTATCAATGAATGATAAGAAGTGGGTGTTGGAACAAAATGTGTTTAAAAATAATTCCTAAGAGTTTTGATGATAACAAGGTATTAAAAATTGACAATTGGTATTGCTAACATTTGTTCAAGTGTACAGGACTATAGACAAAGTGTTATATCTTAATAAGGTTCTGAAAGAACAAATAAAGAGCAAAAGAAACATTATTTGAAGCTTAAGGTGCTCCTGAAGACTTGCGCTCCTGAAGACCTGTGCTCCTGAAGAGTATGACGTCATTAGAAGCTGAAGGCCCTCAGAAGCTGGTTCTTCAGAAGCAACAATATTTCACCAGAAGCAAAATGATTCAAGGTTTTATGATTTAAGTGTTGTATTTTGGAGCGAAAGTCACATAGAATTAGCAGAAGACCAGTGGAATAATGCAACGGTCATTTTAAAAGAATTTGAAGTCATTTGGCTGCAAAGAAACAAGAAGCGTTGACATTGTACTCTGTACGAACTGTACAACCACCTTCTCCACTACTCTGTTCTTTGTCTCAACTACCAGACAAGAATAACAGCTCTCATGTACAACCAAGCCTGCATCTTTGTTCCCTCTCAACCGGAATGGATTTGAAATTGATCCTTTATAGGACAATAACTTAATCAGGCAAAGAATCATTGGTGAAAGATCAAGCTTCAACAACGACTCTTTTTGGATGAATTGGCACTTACAATGTTCATTTCACACCTCTATATGAAGGAGTGAAGACTTGAAGAACAACAAGACTCTACAACATTTTGAAAGCGCCAAAACTCTGTCAAATTGTTTAAGCATCCAAAGTTCACTTAGAATTTCAGTTTTCAAGTTCATATCTTTGAAATTCAAAAGTCTTAAGAGTCTGTATCTGAATTACATTGTGAACACCACTGATTGTATATCAAGTGTTCAACCTCAAATATTTTCCTTGTAATTTTGTTTGATAGAAGTCTCTTGCTTGTGTGCTTGAGCATTAGAAGTCTCTTGATTGTGTTCTTGAGCATTTGAAGTCTCTTGCTTGTGTGCTTGAGCATTTGTAATCAGATATTACATTTAGTGAACTCTCCTTGGAAGTGCAAGGGGGACAGGACTACTTCCGGTTTGTGGAAGGAACCTGTATAAATTCCTTGTGTCTTGCTTCTTCCCTTTTCTCTCTGTTTATCATTCCGCTGCATACGCTCCTGAACCTCATCTTCAGAAGCTGTCTCAATTGCTTTTGATCATTAGTGTTCTGAGTTTTTAAGAGAAATCGAACTTTAGTCTAACACAATTCAACCCCACCTTCTTGTGTTTTTCTCCCCTTCAATTGGTATCTAGAGCTTTGGTTCTGTTGTCAACACCTAACAGTGTAACAGTCCAAGATCTGAGAAAAACATGTCTGCTGAATCATCTGTTTCTGGTTCTGGTTCTGCTGGTTCTGGTGGTAACCATCATGCTGTTTCCTATGACTATAGTGAAAAGAAAACTGACTCAGGGAAGGTTCCAAAGTTTAATGGAGATTCTGAAGAGTTTTCTTGGTGGAAAACCAACTTCTATAGTTATATCATGGGCTTAGATGAAGAACTATGGGATATTCTGGAAGATGGAGTTGGTGACTTAGTCCTTGATGAAGAAGGAGCTGCTGTTGATAGAAAAATTCATACTCCTCCACAGAAGAAGATGTACAAGAAACATCATAAGATCAGAGGCTCTTTGGTTTCTGCTATACCACGAGCAGAGTACATGAAGATGAGTGATAAATCAACTGCAAAAGTTATGTTTGCATCTTTATGTGCTAACTATGAAGGAAGCAAGAAAGTCAGAGAAGCTAAAGCACTGATGCTTGTTCATCAATATGAGTTGTTCAAGATGAAGGATGATGAAAGTATTGAGGAGATGTACTCAAGATTTCAAACCTTAGTCTCTGGACTTCAAATACTGAAGAAAAGCTATGTTGCTTCTGATCACGTGAGTATGATACTCAGAAGTCTGCCTGCCAGATGGAGACCAAAGGTGACTGCCATTGAGGAAGCTAAAGATTTAAACACTTTAAGTGTTGAAGATCTTGTTAGTTCTCTCAAAGTTCATGAGTTAAGTCTCAATGAACATGAGTCTACTAAAAAGAGTAAATCAATAGCTCTTCCATCCAAAGGCAAGTCATCAAAAGCTCTTAAAGTGGTTGAATCTGAAGAAGAAGATTCACCAACTGGAGACTCTGATGAAGAGGTTACTGAGATGATGGCTATGCTCTCAAACAGACTTCAGTATCTAGCCAAAAAGAACAAGAAATTTGTGTCCAGAAGAGGTAGCTTCAGAAGCTCAAAGAAGGAAGATCAAAAGGGATGCTTCAATTGCAAGAAGTCTAGTCATTTCATTGTTGATTGCCCTGATCTTTAGAAGGAAAAGTCAAAGGAAAAGTCAAAGAAACCAACATTCAAGTCAAGCAAGTTCAAGAAACAGTTAAAGCAGAGTTTGATGGCCACATGGGATGATTTGGATAGTGAATCTGAGTCTGACAAAGAAGAATCTGATGAAGGTGCAAAGATAGCTGTTGGGTTAGTAGCTACAACAACTTCAGAAGCTGAAATTGAATCAGATTCAGAAGATGAAAATGAGGTATATTCCAAAATCCCCAGAGAAGAATTGATAGAGTCACTTAAAGAACTCCTCACTCATTTTGAACTGAGAACCAATGAGTTGAAAGTTTTGAAAGAAAAATATGTTGTTCTGATGAAGCAACAAGAATCAACTTTATTGGATCTAAAAGCTTCTGAAGAGGGACTTAGAGGTTTTGACTTCATATGTAAAACTTATGAAGACAAGCTCAAGTTCTTGTGTCAGAAGCTACAAGAAAAATGTGATGGAAAGTCTTTAAGTAACCATGAGATTGCTCTTGAAGATTTCATTATTTCTGGTATTGACAGAAGCAGAATTGCTTCTATGATTTATAGCATTTACAAAAACAATGGCAAAGGGATTGGATTTTCAGAAGCTAAGTCTAATGAAACCAATCTTAAAGCATACTGTGAATGCATTAAGGAAGGATTGAAAACCTTTTTTGTTCCTGAAGGTGCCAAAATGGAAATTGTTTCTCAATCAGAACCTGAAGCTTCTAGTTCTAAAGCTAAGATTATTTCAAAGCCAAAGAACTCCAAGTCTAAGGTTGTGGTAAATTCTGAATCTAAGGTTGCAAAGATTAAGATTCTGAAGAGATCAGAACCTGTTTCTCAGAATCTGATGGAATCAGAATCTGATATTCTAAAGTCAAAGGTTTAGAAGGGCAAAGCAGTTGTTGCTTCTGAAGTATCAAAACCAAAAGTTGTAAAACCTAAGGTAATGATTAATCAGAAGCTACCCAAAGCGTATCTTAAGGAACAGGAAATGGTGAGTAAATCTTCCAGCTCTAACCCCAAAGGACCCATAAAACAATGGGTACCTAAATCTGAAATTGTCAATATTGCAGGTTTTTCTAAAAGCAAGATCAAAGCAAAAGTCATGGTACCTGGACAGCGGTTGTTCAAGGCACATGACAGGAGAGAAGTCAATGTTCCTATCCCTCACAATGAAAGAAGGAGGAAATGTAAAGTTTGGAGGCAACTAGTCTAGGAAGATTATTGGTACGGGGACTATTGGTAATTCCTCTACCTCTATTAATAATGTGTGGTTGGTAGATGGGCTTGAACATAACCTATTGAGCATCAGTCAATTTTGTGACAATGGTTATGATGTATTATTTGAAAAAGCTAACTGCACAGTAATCAACAAGAATGATAAATCCATAGTGTTCAAAGGAAAGAGAGTGGAAAATGTTTACAAAATTAATTTCTCTAAACTGGCTGATCAGAAGGTAATTTGCCTTCTGTCAATGAATGATAAGAAATGGATGTGGCATAGAAGGTTGGGACATGCTAACTGGAGATTAATCTCTAAGCTCAGCAAGTTAAAACTTGTCAAAGGCCTTCCTGACATTGATTATCATTCAGATGCACTCTGTGGTGCATGCCAGAAAGGAAAAATTGTTAAATCATCTTTCAAAGTTAAAGATATTGTTTCCACCTCAAGACCTTTAGAACTACTCCATATTGACTTATTTGGATCAGTTAGCACTGCATCCTTATATGGGAGTAAGTATGGATTAGTCATTGTTGATGATTATAACAGATGAACTTGGGTGAAATTCCTGAAAAGCAAAGATCATGCATATAATGTATTCAGTAACTTCTGCACCCTTATTCAATCTGAAAAAGAAGCCAAGATTTTGAAAATTAGAAGTGATCATGGTGGTGAATTTGAAAACGAGCCATTTGAAGCTTTTTGTGAAAAACATGGAATCATCCATGAATTCTCTTCTCCTAGAACTCCACAACAAAATGGAGTTGTAGAGAGAAAGAATAGAACTTTACAAGAAATGGCCAGAACCATGATCCACGAAAATAATTTGGCAAGCAGAAGCTGTGAATACATCATGTTATGTCCAGAATAGGATCTACATCAGACCTATCTTGGAGAAAACAACATATGAACTCTTCAAAGGAAGAAAACCCAATATCTCTTACTTTCATCAATTTGGATGTACTTGTTACATTCTGAACAACAAGCTCTACCTAAAGAAATTTGATGCCAAGGCCCAAAGAGGAATCTTTTTAGGTTACTCTGAAAGGTCAAAGGCATACATAGTGTATAATTCAGAGACACTCTGTGTTGAAGAATCTATGCACGTTAAATTTGATGACAAAGAGCTTGAAGATAAAACTTCAAAGCAAGATGAAGGTTCTGCAGAGAGATAGGTTTCTGAAGACACTCCAGAACCTGATCAGACAGTTGAATCTGAAGATAGTCCAGAAGCTACACCCACATCAGAAGCTCAAGATGAAGTTGCTTCTGATGAAGCACAAGATGGCTCAGAGCAAGCAGATTCATCCAACAACACTTTCAAATACAAGTCTTCTCATCCTGAGGATCAAATCATTGGGAGTAAAGAAAGTCCCAGAAGAACAAGATCACACTTCAGACAAGAAGAATCTATGATAGGACTAATATCAATGATTGAGCCTACAACAGTTGATGAAGCACTTTCAGATGATGGATGGATCTTAGCAATGCAAGAAGAGCTGAATCAATTTCAAAGAAATGATGTGTGGGATCTGGTACCCAAACCTTCTCAGAAGAACATTATTGGAACAAAATGGGTATTCAGAAACAAACTGAATGAGCAAGGTGAAGTAACCAAAAACAAAGCCAGACTTGTTGCACAGGGATACAGCCAACAAGAAGGCATTGATTACACTGAAACATTTGCTCCAGTTGCAAGATTGGAAGCAATCCGGTTACTTCTGTCCTATGTAGTTAATCATAGCATTATATTATATCAAATGGATGTTAAGAGTGCATTTCTTAATGGTGTCATAGAAGAAGAAGTGTATGTGAAACAACCTCCTGGTTTTGAGGATCTGAAGCATCCTGACCATGTTCACAAACTAAAGAAATCACTATATGGCTTGAAACAAGCTCCCAGAGCTTGGTATGATAGACTAAGTAATTTCTTGATTAAAAATGATTTTAAACGAGGTCAAGTTGATACAACACTTTTCAGAAGGACCCTTGAGAAAGACATTCTTATTGTGAAAATATATGTTGATGATATAATATTTGGTTCTACTAATGCATCTCTTTGCAAGGAGTTTTCTAAGTTAATGTAGGATGAATTTGAATTGAGCATGATGGGAGAGCTGAAGTTCTTCCTGGGCATTCAAATTAATCAAAGCAAAGATGGAGTATATGTTCATCAAACAAAATATACAAAGGAGCTTCTGAAGAAGTTCAAGCTTGAAGACTGTATGCTGATGAACACTCCAATGCATCCAACATGCACCTTAAGCAAAGAAGATGAAGGATCAAAAGTAGACCAGAAGCTATACAGAGGTATGATTGGTTCTCTGTTATACCTCACTGCATCTAGGCCAGATATTTTATTCAGTGTATGTCTGTGTGCAAGATTTCAGTCAGATCCTAGAGAATCTCATTTAACTACAGTTAAAAGAATCTTCAGGTATCTGAAAGGAACAACTAATCTGGGACTCCTTTATAGGAAATCCTCAGATTACAAGCTAATTGGATTCTGTGATGCTGATTATGCTGGTGACAGGATTGAAAGAAAGTCAACCAGTGGCAATTGTCAATTTCTGGGTGATAATCTGATATCCTGGGCTAGCAAAAGACAAGCAACTATTGCTATGTCTACAGCAGAAGCAGAATACATTTCAGCTGCAAGTTGTTGCACACAACTACTCTGGATGAAACATCAGTTGGAAGACTTTCAGATTAATGCTAACAGTATTCCCATCTTTTGTGATAATACTGCTGCTATTTGTTTATCACAGAATCCAATTCTACATTCAAGAGCCAAGCATATTGAGATCAAACACCATTTTATCAGAGATTATGTTCAAAAAGAAATTTTAGATATACAATTCATTGATACTGAAAATCAATGGGCTGATATATTTACTAAGCTTTTAACAGTTGAAAGATTTGAATTCATTAAGAAAAATTTGAACATGCACTATGTGTCTGATTAAAATTGCTTGCATTTGAATGGGAAGTTTAGGTTCTGAAGTCAGTTCAGAAGCCATTGTCCTTCAGAAGCTCTTAGTTGAGGTTCTGAGAAAAATGTGCTCCTGATGATGTCATCAGAATTTTAAACTTCAGAAGCGGAATCTTTATGCCTCTGAATAGTAGGAGTTAGTGGAATTTCTGGAGTTGCTTCTGGTGACACTTGTCCCACTAACTTATACAACTCATTTGAAATCTGATAACGTGGCCTAAATGTATTGGTGTATAACAAAAAGGGCAATGATGATCTTTATGCTTTCGTAGTACTATCTCGCGCCCCCAAATTGTCATTAATGTTGTGTTTGTTTGTCCCTTGTATACTCAAACGTTTTTACTAAAAACACTTAAACAAAACACACACTACTCACTTCACTATGTACACTTTCTTTTTGTTGCTTTCGTATTCACTAAGAAAACACTCTCAACCTAGAACCCTTAAACTTCATCATCTTCAAACAAATCAATGGCATCATCTAGTTCCGTTCCAGAATTTGGTAATCTGAATCAGCAAGTAACTCAACATCAAGAACAACCAGAAAGGGCTGCATATTTACTCAGTGGATCTACAATGAAAATCCAAGAACATCAATTAAAGATTCAAGTAGAGAATCCGGTCGATTTTATGTCGCTTATGTTTCATGGATACGACATTAAAGAATTCTATGCTGCACAAGGTTGGCAACAGTATTTCAAGCTTCTGAACGGTCCAACATACAAAGCTCTTGTAAGGCACTTTTGGGTAAGAGCGAGTATCTACGACAAGAAAGATGCTGAAGAAGAAGAAAGGAATCTGGTTCTTCTTTATCCAGAATTAGCTGGGAAGACAAGGGAAGAAATGCATCTGGAACCCTTCACCGGTACTGAAATTAGGTCAAGTGTGATGGGTGTCCCCATTCAAATCACCGAACAGATTATAGCTTCTGTTCTGGGTGTTAAAGCTGAAGGTATCTACTCTGGGATTGAGATTCCTAACCCTCATACCAGCTCCTGGAAAGACACTATAAATATGACCTTGTTTAACTCCACAAAGGGTGGAAAGTACAGTGATTTGGATATGCAGAAGAAGATGCTTCTGAAGATTCAATTTGAAAATCTGCTACCAAAAGGTGGTTGTAGTGATCAACCCTCCCTAGCTCACAAAGTCTTCATTCACCACATTATTCAGGGTGAAAAGGTTAACTTGCCAAGGTACATCTTCAAGTACATGGTCAAGGAACTATGGAAAAGTCAGAATGAAGACAGATTCTGGGTTCCTTATGGAAGATTGTTGTCTGAAATCTTTCATCAAGGAGGAATCATTGAAGCTCTTAATCAAACACGTTTCTACACTGATCAGATGCTAGAAACAGTGGTTGGAAAGGTGATAAATGGAAAGACCCTGAAACATATGCAACTAATAAAGAGATTCACTCCTCTCAGCTCAGACTTGAGTGAATCCATGGTGGTGTCAGATTTGATGGCGAACTTCCCACCAATATGCAAGAAGGATTCACTAGCAGTGCAAATGGCACTTCTTAGTGACCACTTTGCAAATACTAGTGAGAGAATTGGGCTTAGCGAAGTCCCTGAAGACATGCCAGGAAGCAAACTGCCTGTGGAGAAAGGCAGGAAAGCCAAGAGAAAAGAGCTTACTCAGGAGGAGTACTTAGAAGGTGAAAATCCTTCTAAGAAAGCTAAGAAGGAAAAAGCTTCTGAGAAGCTTAAAGCTGGTGCTTCTGAAGTCCCTTCTATTCAGGAAGAAGCTCAAGACCTGAATCCAGAAGCAATTATTCAACAGAAGACCAGAAGTGGCAAACAAGTTGCTTCTGCATCCACAACAGCTCCTGAACAGACTCTTCTGAAGAAGAAGAAGAGAACACCTAAGCCAAGGAAGCTAAAGGAATCAGTCTATATGACCGAAGAGACTGATGATGCTGAAAAAGGAGAAGAAAGGGCAACGAAGAGACAAGATGGAGAAGAAAGAGTCAGCCCAATGTTTATCATGACTCCTAAAATGTCCAAGAAATGTAAAGAGCATGGTGCCAAAATAATGGCTGAGAAGAAGAGAAAAGCTGCTCTTTACAAGTTGCAAAGAGATGAAGAGCTCAAGGCAAAGAGACTAGAAAACTGTGATCAATATTATCTTGAAAAGATTGCTGAAGTCCAAGAAATGTCAAAGAAGGTTGATGAAGAAGCTGTAAGATCAGCTGAAGCTGATGCTACTGAGCTGGTTACCAGGGAGGTAAAGAAGAAGAAGAAAGCAGAGGCTGAAGCTCTTCAGAAGGTCCTGGAGTTAGCCAAAGATATTGAAGTCCCTGCTTCGGTGTTGCTCAAGGATGCCGCTACTGAAGTAGCTGAGCAAGCATTAAAAAGCACTACAGAACTTCAGATGGAGGTGACTGTAGAAGCTGAGAATCTGCTACTGGCTCCTGGATCAGAAGCTATGTCAGGTACTTTTTCTACACAACCTTTAATACATATAGAATCTGACTCAACCTCTTCATAATCCAAATCCTTATCATCCTCATCTACTGATATCGATGATTTTCCAATAAGCATTCTTCGCAAAGGCCAATCACCATCATCCAAACTCCATAAAAAGCCGTCTAAACCTGATTCCCCTTTCAAACCAATGGAACCCCCTATTGGAGTTAGGATAGGTAATCTGCTTGAAATAAGAAGTAGTAAACTACCTCCTAACCATTCACTTCAACCACAAACCATTCAACCACTCAACATGATCCTTCCTGAAAAACCTGAAGATGATTTGGTTTTGAACAACCTTAGCAGTCATCTATCAGGTGAATTACCAAATGTTGATCTAAACCCACAGAAAGCCTCTGAAGTAACAACTTCTGAAGTTGCTTCAGAAAGCCCACAACAACAAGCACCTGGACCACAAATGACCCCATCCTCTCCCGAACACTCTGTTCCTGAACATACTACATCTGAACAAAGTGTTCCTGACCACATTGTTCTTGAACAAACTACATCTGACCATACTCCTGCACCCACTCACTCTGAAAATGCTTTGGAGATTGATGATATGATCACTTCTGAAGATCTCAACGAAGAGGCTGATCAACCCTCACCTATGGAGGTTGAATAGTCTGCTTCTGATCAATCATTTTCTAGCAATTCTCATTCCTTCACCTCAAATAACCTTCAAATTGAACCTGTTGCTGCTCCCGGACCTATAAAACAACCTTCACTACCCACCAGATTCTTAGATTCTAATGTATTAAGAGGTGTGTGTGAAGACATAGCAGAGAAAATGATCAAGCTCATTTCTTCCAGAAATAGAAATGACTTTAGTCATAGGGAGAGCTATGACAAGCAGTGGAGGAGGCTTAAGGAAAGAGTTGAAAACGTGATGAATGCTCTGTCCTCTACGTGCATTGAAGCTCAGGAGCAAGCAAAGAAGAAGCTGCAAGATTGGCTAAATGGGATTGATGAAAATCTTGAGGAAGTAAAGATACTGGGAACTTGGGCAAAATCCTCATTGAGTATAAGAGGAAGACAAGCAACTGACTTTCTCCCTCAATACATTCACCCAAAGGACCTAGACTTGTCTTTTCTAACCAAGGTGAATCTGAAGTCAACAGCTCCTGATCTGGCTCTAGTTCAGAGGAACAAGGTTTTGGAAGCAAAGAATAAGAAGCTTGAGAAAGACTTGTTAGAGCAAAGGCTACTTTTACTGGAACATAAAGCTGAAACAGATGCTAAGTTGGAAGAAGCCAGAATCAGAGAAGAAAATCTGACCAGAAGCTATGAGCGATTCAAAGCAGAAATGGAGAAGAAACAAGAGGAAACAAATGAACTGCTCAGAAAGATTCTAGCAAACACCAGCAAATAAACCAACCCTTAGTTGCACACCTTTGTTGTTGTTGTGTTGATTCTTGTTTATCTTGTATGCTTCTGAATATTGAATTGCTTCTGTATTCTACAATGTTTCTAAACTTAAATGCTTCTGACTCTATAAACTGCTTCTGAATGACTTGTCTTAACGTATATATTTATTTCTCATTTTGATTTGTTTATGCTCTGAACCTTTTATACGCTATGTTTGTCTTATCTCTTCTTTTTGTTTATTTCTTTTTGTTAATGACAAAAGGGGGAGTATATGTGATAGTATTTAAAGGCTCTGAGCCCCATTAATATCTTTTGAAATTTTGAAAAACTTCTTATCATTCTTACCTGAATTAAAAGGGTAATACAAGCTCTGAATCTATGAAGAAGTATCAAAATTCAAATTTATTATTTGAACCTTTACTTCTTTCTTTCATTTGCGTTAAAACTCATTATTGTGCGTTAAATGAATTTAATTAACAAGATAGAACTCAGGGGGAGCTTACAAACCTCACCTTGAAAGTACTATTAGACTCAGGGGGAGCTTACAAACCTCATACCCTATAAGTCAACTTGTTAATTAGATTAACAACAATTGATCAAGTTTTTAAATACTTATGTTTGTCATCATCAAAAAGGGGGAGATTGTTGGAATAAAATGTGTTTAACAATAATTCCTAAGAGTTTTGATGATAACAAGGTATTAAAAATTGACAATTGGTATTGCTAACATTTGTTCAAGTGTACAGGACTATAGACAAAGTGTTATATCTTAACAAGGTTCTGAAAGAACAAATAAAGAGCAAAAGAAACATTATTTGAAGCTTAAGGCGCTCCTGAAGACTTGCGCTCCTGAAGACCTGTGCTCCTGAAGAGTGTGACGTCATTAGAAGCTGAAGGCCCTCAAAAGCTGGTTCTTCAGAAGCAACAATATTTCACCAGAAGCAAAATGATTCAAGGTTTTATGATTTAAGTGTTGTATTTTGGAGCGAAAGTCACATAGAATTGGCAGAAGACCAGTGGAATAATGCAACGGTCATTTTAAAAGGATTTGAAGTCATTTGGCTGCAAAGAAACAAGAAGCGTTGACATTGTACTCTGTACGAACTGTACAACCACCTTCTCCACTACTCTGTTCTTTGTCTCAACTACCAGACAAGAATAACAGCTCTCATGTACAACCAAGCCTGCATCTTTGTTCCCTCTCAACCGAAATGGATTTGAAATTGATCCTTTATAGGACAATAACTTAATCAGGCAAAGAATCATTGGTGAAAGATCAAGCATCAACAACGACTCTTTTTGGATGAATTGACACTTACAACGTTCATTTCACACCTCTATATGAAGGAGTGAAGACTTGAAGAACAACAAGACTCTACAACATTTTGAAAGCGCCAAAACTCTGTCAAATTGTTTAAGCATCCAAAGTTCACTTAGAATTTCAGTTTTCAAGTTCATATCTTTGAAATTCAAAAGTCTTAAGAGTCTGTATCTGAATTACATTGTGAACACCACTGATTGTATATCAAGTGTTCAACCTCAAACATTTTCCTTGTAATTTTGTTTGATAAAAGTCTCTTGCTTGTGTGCTTGAGCATTAGAAGTCTCTTGATTGTGTTCTTGAGCATTTGAAGTCTCTTGCTTGTGTGCTTGAGCATTTGTAATCAGATATTACATTTAGTGAACTCTCCTTGGAAGTGCAAGGGGGACAGGACTACTTCCGGTTTGTGGAAGGAACCTGTATAAATTGCTTGTGTCCTGCTTCTTCTCTTTTCTCTCTGTTTATCATTCCGCTGCATACGCTCCTGAACCTCATCTTCAAAAGTTGTCTCAATTGCTTTTGATCATTAGTGTTCTGAGTTTTTAAGAGAAATCAAACTTTAGTCTAACACAATTCAACCCCCCCTTCTTGTGTTTTTCTCCCCTTTAGTGGGTATGACACAGAAGGTTGGGACATGCTAACTGGAGATTAATCTCTAAGCTTAGTAAGTTACAACTTGTCAAAGGCTAACCTAACATTGACTATCATTCAGATGCACTCTGTGGTGCATGTCAAAAAGGGAACATTGTGAAATCATCTTTTAAATCTAAAGACATTGTCTCAACCTCCAGACCTTTAGAACTGCTTCATATTGATCTATTTGGGTAAAATATGGACTAGTCATTGTTGATGATTACAACAGATGGACTTGGGTAAAATTCCTGAGAAGTAAGGATAATGCATATGATGTATTCAGTAACTTCTGCACTCAAATACAGTCTGAAAAAGAAATGAAAATTTTGAAAGTCAGAAGTGATCATGGTGGAGAATTTGAAAATGAGCCATTTGAAATTTTTGTGAAAAACACAGAATTGTCCATGAATTCTCTTCTCCTAGAATTCCACAACAAAATGGGGTTGTAGAGAGAAAGAATAGAACTTTACAAGAAATGGCAAGAACCATGATTCATGAAAATAATTTGGCAAAACATTTCTGGGCAGAAGCAGTGAATACAACATGTTATGTCCAAAATAGGATCTATATCAGACCTATGTTGGAGAAAACTGCATATGAACTCTTTAAGGGAAGAAGATCCAATATATCTTACTTTCATCAATTTGGATGTACCTGCTACATTCTAAATAACAAGCTCTACCTAAAGAAATTTGATGCCAAGGCTCAAAGAGGAATCTTTTTAGGTTACTCTAAAAGGTCAAAGGCATACATAGTGTATAATTCATAGACACTCTGTGTTGAAGAATCTATGCACGTTAAATTTAATGACAAAGAGCCTGGAAGTGAAACTCCAAAGCAAGATGAAAGTTTTGCAGATATACAGGTTACTGAAGACATTCCAGAACCTAATCAGACTGATGAATCTGAAGATAGTCTAGAAGCTTAACCAACTTTAGAAGCTCAAGATGAAGTAGCTTCTGATGAAGCTCAAGATGGCTCTCAGCAAGCAAATCAATCCAAGAATACATTCAAGTACAAGTCTTCACATCCTAAGGATCAAATCATTGGAAACAAAGACAGTCCTAGAAGAACAAGATCATATTTCATATAAGAAGAGGCTATGATAGGATTGTTATCAGTGATTGAACCTGCTACAGTTGATGATGCATTTTCAGATGATGGATGAATACTAGCTATGGAAGAAGAGCTCAATCGGTTTCAAAGAAATGATGTTTGGGATCTGGTACCCAAACCTCAGCAGAAGAACATTATTGGAACAAAATGGGTATTTAGAAACAAGGTGAAGTAATCAGAAACAAAGCTAGACTTGTTGCACAAGAAGGCATTGATTATACTGAAACATTTGCTTCGGTTGCAAGATTGGAAACAATTAGGTTACTTCTATCCTATGCAGTTAATCATGGCATAATATTATATCAAATGGATGTAAAGAGTGAATTTCTTAATGGAGTCATAGAAGAAGAAGTGTTTGTCAAGCAACCTCCTGGTTTTGAGGATCTTAAGCATCCTAGCCATGTTTATAAACTTAAGAAATCACTATATGGCTTTTAACAAGCTCCCAGAGCTTGGTATGATATACTAAGTAATTTCCTTATTAAAAATGATTTTAAAAGAGGTCAAGTTGACACAACACTCTTCAGAAGAACTCTTGAGAAAGATATTCTTGTTGTGCGGATATATGTTGATGATATAATATTTGGTTATACTAATGCATCTCTTTGCAAGGAATTTTCTAAGTTAATGTAGGATGAATTTGAAATGAGCATGATGGGAGAATTGAAGTTCTTCCTTGGAATTGAAATTAATCAATGTAAAGATGGAGTGTATGTTCATCAGACAAAGTACACAAACGAGCATCTGAAGAGGTTCAAGCTGGAAGATTGTAAAGTGATGAACACTCCAATGCATCCAACCTGCACCTTAAGGAAAGAAGATACTGGATCAAAGGTAGATCAGAAGCTGCATAGAGGTATGATTGGTTCTTTGTTATACCTCACTGCATATAGGCCATATATTTTATTCAGTGTATGCTTGTGTGCAAGATTTCAGTCAGATCCTAGAGAATCTCATTTAACAACTGTTAAGAGAATCTTCAGGTATCTGAAAGGAACAACAAATCTTGGACTCCTTTACAGGAAATCCTTAGATTATAAGTTGGTTGGATTCTGTGATACTGACTCTGCTGGTGACAGGATTGAAAGAAAATCAACCAGTGCTAACTGCCAGTTCTTGGGAGAGAATCTGATATCCTAGGCTAGCCAAAGACAAGAAACTATTGTTATGTCTACAGCAGAAGCAGAATACATTTCAGCTGCAAGTGGTTGTACACAACTACTTTGGATGAAACATCAGTTGGAAGATGATTAGATTAATGCTAACAATATTTCTATCTTTTGTGATAATACTGCTCTTATTTGTTTGTCAAAGAATCCAATTCTACATTCAAAAGCCAAACATATTGAAATCAAACACCACTTTATTAGAGATTATGTTCAAAAAGGAATTTTGGATATACAATTTATTGATACTAAACATCAGTGGGCTGATATATTCCCTAAACCTTTAACTGTTGAAAGATTTGATTTTATTAAGAAAAATTTGAACATGCACTTTGTGTCTGATTAAATTTGCTTGCTCTTGAACAAGAAGTTAGGTCCTGATGTTAGTTCAGAAGTTATGGTCCATCAGAAGCTCTTAACTGAGACTCTGAGGAAAATGTGCTTCTGAAAATGACATCAACTGTAACACCCCGAAATCCCAACATAAAAATTTCCATATATTATCAGAGTTAAACCCATATTCAGGATGTCACATTTCATAAAAATCACTAAACAACAATGAATAATATTTTATTCTTCATCAAATATTCAATGTAACAGCGGAATTATAAACTCAAAATATTCTTTTAAGTAAATCTTGGCACAAGGCTACATCAACGTCTCAAAAGGTTCAACAATCATTTTAAAGTCATAAATAGTTCAAAGAAAATACGTAAAAGAATAGAAACAACGACAAAGTCCCATCCCGTTACGTATCAGAGCATCCTAAGACACCACACACAACGGATTCCTCACATACGCACCTAAGCTTGATTACCTGCACTTGCCCACAAGGCGGCAATTCCAACAGAAGGGGTGAGAAACACAATCAATAATATATATCATATAATTCAATAATTAATGACAAACCACATAAAATCATCACTTCAATCACATCGTAAATAGATAGTATTTAACATAAACACATCACAATTCATTACATTTATTCACTTTAACAACATCACAAAATCATCTTCACATCATCACTTAAACAACATCACAAACGACACGACTCGACAATGCAACTCTACACTTAGACATCATGCATGTGGTACCATTATTTTAAGCATTAATATGCTTCACCGCCACTTTGAGCAAAAGCTCCATCGCCACTTTGAGCAAAAGCTCCATCGCCACTTTTATGCATATGCAATGGACTCACACTTATAACTTAAATAATTTAAGCAACTTAACACTGACTTCGACAACAATAATAATTGTGCCTAAACTCTTTAAGACTCCCTCCCAAACCTTGACGTTGACAAGGACTTCTCTCCACAATATTCTTAATTCGTCACCTAACTTCATAAATTCATATAAAATTATTCGCAAGGTATTTTTGTGTCAAACCAACGCCATTGGAAAGAAAATTCAACTATCTACAACTTTCGCGTTTACAACTAAGGCCAATTCTGTGCCGATCAATACCAGTTTTTATTTCAAATTCGGGTTCAGAAACTGAAAATTACTGTGACCTACGTGTAGTATTTTGACAATAACTTAAGTTCTAAGAATGATTTTGAAGTAAAACCAAAGCCATTAAAAAGCTAACACAATTATCTACAATTTTCGTGTTTAAACCTAAGACAAATTCTGTACCTATCAGTACTAGTTTTTATTTCAAGTTCAGGTACAAAAGTGGAAGCAAAAAGTTGTGCTGAAATCTCATGAAAATTACTGTGACCTACGTGTAGTATTTTGACCATAAATTAAGTTCTAAGAATGATTTTGAAGTCAAACCAAAGCCATTAAAAACCTAACACAATTATCTACAACTTTCATGTTTACACCAAAACCCAGTTCAAAACAAAAACATGTGAAAAAGGCGCAAGAACATGAAACAGGAGATGCTGTCACTGTGCAGCTCTCGGGAAAAGTGACATTTTCCACCCAAAAATCCCATTTTTAATCCCTTAATCACCACAATGTATTTGAAATCTTGTTTACAAATCATATATGCAGCAAAGGAGTCAAAACAACATACAATTATGCATGAACCGACATAAATCATCACATTTATCATAAACCTAACCCTAGAACATATTCATCCATCAAAAATCAAATTAACATATATATTATTGAAAGGAATTCCACCCTTACCTTAATTCAGCAACACAAGAAAATTCTACAGCAAATTCGATCCCTTTCCTCTTCTTCCTAGCTTCCTCTTGGTCCTTCTCAAAACTCACCTTTTCTCAATTGCACGTGAAAACGTTTTCTTTTTTTTTCTTAACCTAATTCTCTATTTATATAACTCTTAAACAATTTATTTTATTTCCACTTAACCCTTAATCTTCCTAAAATTTCATAACAACCAAATCTTAAACTCTTATTTTTACTAAAAAGTAACTCCCCATATTCTTTTAACTCTCATTTAATTTCTATTAAACTCACTTAATTCCCTTTTAAACCAAATAATACCTTTTTCCTCCTATTTTGTTAAAATAATACAATAACTATATAATAATATAATAATGCACCACATATCACGTAAATCAACATAAAGTCATGTAATTCATTTAAATAAAACACATCAAACAAAGGTCATATGAAAATCATAGAAAACTACTCAAACATTTACTAAAAATAGTTAAATAAAAAAAAATGGGGCGTTACAACTCTCCCCAACTTAGAAGATTTTCGTCCTCGAAAATGTACCTCAATCAACAACTCTTATCCTCTGTCTGCGTACCAGTCAGAGCAAAAACTCTCCCAGTAGTCTTAACCTTCTTCGGCTGCTTGCATTGTGTACTAATATGCCCCTTCTCATTACAGTTAAAACACACCACGTCATCAGACTTGCATTCTGGGGTAGTATGCCCTTTCTGACCACAACGATAGCACCTCTTCACATCCCCCGAACATGCATTACTCTTATGGCCCCTCTGACCACAAGTATAACAGGTAACCCCAGCAGGGGCATCCCTCTCTCTAGGCCTCCCCTCGTCATTCATTTTCTGCTTACTCTTATCAGCAGGAGCACTGTAAGGCTTTCCACGATCCTGTTGCTTACCCTTCCTTTCCTTCAAAATCTTATAGTGAGCTTTGGTATCTTCCTCATAAATTCTACAACTGCTCACCAGCTCGAAAAAATTACGGATCTTCTGGTACCCAATTGCTCTCTTGATCTTAGCACGCAATCCATTTTCAAACTTGATACACTTAGAGAATTCAGCAGTCTCAACAGTATAATGTGGATAAAATTTAGCCAAATCCACAAACTTAGCAGCATATTCAGTCACTGACATATCCCCTTGTTTCAAATCAAGAAACTCAATCTCTTTCTTCCCACGGACATCCTCTGGGAAATATCTATTCAGGAATTCTCTCCTAAACACAGCCCAAGTAACAATAGCACCTCCATCTTCTAAAATCGGTCTAGCACTTACCCACCAGTCATCAGCTTCTTCCGCCAACATGTGTGTACCAAAACGCACCATCTCAACATCAGCACATTGCATAACTCAAAAAATTCTCTCAATCTCTTTACGCCACGTCTGAGCTCCGTCAGGGTCGTACCTTCCTTTGAACGTAGGAGGATGATTTCTCAGAAAAGTTTCCAGCATCCTCACTCCTTCATTACCTCCAGCGTTGTTCTGATTACCCACAGCTTGGGCCATTGCTTGTAAGGCAGCAGCAAGGGCAACATCGTTTCTACCCGCCATCTTAGTCCTCTATAAGGTAAACATCAGTTAGAATAAAATAACTACAATATTCTAACTCTTAGACGACGTCACTCGACTCTCTACTAAGGCGGACGGACCAACCTGCTCTGATACCAATTGTAACACCCCGAAATCCCAACATAAAAATTTTCATATATTATCAGAGTTAAACCCATATTCAGGATGACACATTTCATAAAAATCACTAAACAACAATGAATAATATTTTATTCTTCATCAAAATATTCAATGTAACAGCGGAATTATAAACTCAAAATATTCTTTTAAGTAAATCTTGGCATAAGGCCATATCAACATCTCAAAAGGTTCAACAACCATTTTAAAGTCATAAATAGTTCAAAGAAAATATGTAAAAGAATAGAAACAACGACAAAGTCCCATCCCGTTACGTATCAGAGTATCCTAAGACACCACACACAACGGATTCCTCACATACGCACCTAAGCTTGATTACCTGCACTTGCCCACAAGGCGGCAATTCCAACAGAAGGGGTGAGAAACACAATCAATAATATATATATCATATAATTCAATAATTAATGACAAACCACATAAAATCATCACTTCAATCACATCGTAAATAGATAGTATTTAACATAAACACATCACAATTCATCACATTTATTCACTTTAACAACATCACAAAATCATCTTCACATCATCACTTAAACAACATCACAAACGACACGACTCGACAATGCAACTCTACACTTAGACATCATGCATGTGGTACCATTATTTTAAGCATTAATATGCTTCACCGCCACTTTGAGCAAAAGCTCCATCGCCACTTTTATGCATATGCAATGGACTCACACTTATAACTTAAATAAGTTAAACAACTTAACACTGACTTCGACAACAATAATAATTGTGCCTAAACTCTTTAAGACTCCCTCCCAAACCTTGACGTTGACAAGGACTTCTCTCCACAATATTCTTAATTCGTCACCTAACTTCATAAATTCATATAAAATTATTCGCAAGGTATTTTTGTGTCAAACCAAATCCATTGGAAATAAAATTCAACTATCTACAACTTTCGCGTTTACAACTAAGGCCAATTCTGTGCCGATCAATACCAGTTTTTATTTCAAATTCGGGTTCAGAAACTGAAAATTACTGTGACCTACGTGTAGTATTTTGACCATAACTTACGTTCTAAAATGATTTTGAAGTCAAATTAAAGTCATTAAAAAGCTAACACAATTATCTACAACTTTCGTGTTTACACCTAAGACAAATTCTGTAGCTATCAGTACCAGTTTTTATTTCAAGTTCAGGTACAGAAGTGGAAGCGAAAAGTTGTGCTGAAATCTCATGAAAATTACTGTGACCTACGTGTAGTATTTTGACCATAACTTAAGTTCTAAGAATGATTTTGAAGTCAAAACATTAAAAACCTAACACAATTATCTACAACTTTCATGTTTACACCAAAACCCAATTCAAAACAGAAACATGTGAAAAAGGCGCAAGAACATGAAACAGGAGATGCTGTCACTGTGCAGCTCTCGGAAAAAGTGACATTTTTCACCCAAAAATCCCATTTTTAATCCCTTAATCACCCCAATGTATTTGAAATCTTGTTTACAAATCATATATGCAGCAAAGGAGTCAAAACAACATACAATTATGCATGAACCGACATAAATCATCACATTTATCATAAACCTAACCCTAGAACATATTCATCCATCAAAAATCAAATTAACATATATATTATTGAAAGGAATCCCACCCTTACCTTAATTCAGCAACGCAAGAAAATTCTACAGCAAATTCGATCCCTTTCCTCTTCTTCGTAGCTTCCTCTTGGTCCTTCTCAAAACTCACCTTTTCTCAATTGCACGTGAAAACGTTTTTTTTTTCTTAACCTAATTCTCTATTTGTATAACTCTTAAACAATTTATTTTATTTCCACTTAACCCTTAATCTTCCTAAAATTTCATAACAACCAAATCTTAAACTCTTATTTTTACTAAAAAGTAACTCCCCATATTCTTTTAACTCTCATTTAATTTCTATTAAACTCACTTAATTCCCTTTTAAATCAAATAATACATTTTTCCTCCTATTTTGTTAAAATAATACAATAACTATATAATAATATAATAATGCACCACATATCACGTAAATCAACATAAAGTCATGTAATTCATTTAAATAAAACACATCACACAAAGGTCATATGAAAATCATAAAAAACTACTCAAACATTTACTAAAAATAGTTAAATAAAAAAAATGGGCGTTACATCAACATCACTACAACATTATAGTCATAAGGAAACGCAAAAAAACCGTTGTGAATGTTAATGAAAGCGTTGTCGTAGGATATGGGAACGGATTTTCGCCCGTGGTGAACTAAGGCGTTGTCTTTTCCTTTCGCTACGCTTTTCCCCTTAAACCACAAGAGTACAATCAAAACTGTAGTCTTATGTATCGTATGGGAACGGTTGTCTGTCTTTACAACGACAACGTTATTTAGCCGTGGCCATGTTAAAACCGTTGCAGAAAAGCTCATTCAGATCGGTTTGACTTGCACTATCACAACGTAAAAGCACCGTTGGTCTTCCTGTAACCGTTCTGCTAGACTTGATTCTATATTGTTCATTGCAAGCTTCCAGGACACTTTTTATATGTTGAGAAAATAATTTATTTATTTATTTAAAATCATTAGTATTCTATTTAGACAACAATAATTTAATAATAAAAAATTGGACTCCGATATTAATTTAAAAATTACATAGAAAAATCAAATTCTTGTCAATAATATATTTTTCATAAATGTAATGCAAAAAAAAAGTACACAATGTCAATCATCATATTGTTACAATAAAAAATCATTCAAATTAACCATCAACGAGTATAAAAAAAAACTTAAACATCAACATCTATCTCTTCATCTTGTGCTTCCAAATCTTGAAATTCTTCGTTGAGATCATCATTTTTATCTACAAAATAAAAGCAATATGTTCAATAAATAATATGTACAAACATCCTTCTACAAAACAAATTCTAAACATGATCAAAGCACCCAAACAACAGAGAAAACAAAAAAAAAATTAAGGACAAAAAAAGGTGCGAACAAAGGAGTTTATACGCAGAAGAAATACGTAATATACATTGGAGTTTTTAAAAATAAGAGTAAATTCTATCAAATCACAAATAATTATCTCCTTATTGCATTATTAACATAACAAAGTGGAAATAGATATGGAATGTAAGTATATATTGAAGGTATATACTTAAGAGAACAAGAGGAATTTATTACTATGTACCTGAGCTTGGTGACTTTATTATTTCAAGAATTAATATAACAAAGTGGGCCTGGTAATCATGTAACCTACAAACCATTCATCAAGTACCCAATAACAAAGTTCAAATGCAAAATAAATATACAATCGATACGAGTGCAATATAAATTGCACATCAAAATTCAATATTGTTTTCAATAAGCCAATACATTCATTCAAAACATGACAACATTAACAAGATGTATATAAACCATTGGTTTCCCTGTTTCAATGTTTCCTTTCCATGAGTTGGAGAGTAACAGGAAAAGGGTCACAAAAACAGAATAGGAAAACTAAGGACAAAATTTGATCACATTTTCTGTCTACCACTTATTTTGTCATTGTCTTTTGCTAGAGATTTGAATTCCCTTTTAACACCATTTAACCATGAACTAGTTTCCTTCTTCCCCATGTAAACCTACAAACACATTTTGAATAATTTTCTACAACTTTAATGTCTTAAGCTACTCAACTAGGTGGCCATTTGTAAAAATACGTAAACTCTTGTGTAAATTTTGTGTGTTCATAATTAGATGACACACCACCAATTTATAATATTTTTACAATAAACATAGGAAGCAGTACATTAAAAAAATATCTAAAGATTCTTAATATTAACGCCACCTATAGATTGAGTTCTCCTTACATTAACTACTTAGTTATTTTGTTAGCTGCTAAAACGCATGACTAACACAATATGTGTTAAACCAATTTCAACAACCAATACAAACAAGCCATGGTCGAGAACATGGTGCTCCGTAGAGAAAATGCTAAACGCAAACCAAAAATAAATAAAATATCAAGAGATGGATAATAAGAGAGAAATCAAAGAAACCATCTCACAGGTAATTCTTGCCACGTTAACTCCACTAGGTGGGGTGGGTCTCCTTAAACCATGATACCAAGAACCCATCTCATACTCCAACTTACACCACTTGCTGGTTTAGAAGGCCACTAAAGCAGTTCAATTTCAGCACCAGAAGTTTTCTTAAGCACCTTTCAAGTTTCATTCCTAAAATGACAAAGTCCAAAAAGAAACATAAATTCACACAACAACAAGAATAACAAAGATACAAAAGACTCATCGTCCTGCGTAGGAACTTTGCAATAGAGAACTCAAATAATGACACTTTGATGGACAACCATATCATCAATCTTTAACTCAAATACCAAAATATCATTAAACTATTTGAGGCAATCTCAGATCAACAATCAAGAAAATAATGGACCATATTTAAGCACGCTATTAAATAATCGAGGTTCTCGCATAACGAAAGCTCACAAAATTTCTAAACATAATTAAACATAACTAGTTTTATAATTTAATTCCAACATAAGCTCACAAATAATAAAACTACAACAGTCTGTTACTTCTTCATGCCCAAAAGCTGAAATTGTGTCAAATTTAAACTCTGTTAGTGTTACTCTAAGATCAAAAAGTTAAAAAAAAAAAAGGTTATAAAGAACCAAACAAAACACAACAAGTATTCATGCCTCAAATGCAATGCCACATATTCCACAATACCTTTATGTACCTATGAATCACACAAAATATCATCAACAAAGCAACTATAAACAACAACAGTAGCCAAATTCATTGCATTTGATACCTTAAAAATCTGCATTGCATCAAGAAGAGGTTAAGAACATAGTAACATAATTCGCTGACCGTCATAGGGAACCGCAACCAGTTCGCACGTAACTGTTCACCATACGTTTGTGTATTGAATGTGATAATTCGCACATAAATTCTCTGAAAAGTGAGTACCAGCAAGCGATAAAATCCCCAACGAAAAACATAAATATTTAAACTAATTTTTTTTCAATATTTAGGGTTTGAAAGTCATTCCTATACTTTCAAAAAAGAAAAACAACAACGGCCCACCATTTCAATGTACTACAGTACACTTGGTAGTAGATTTGCAATTTGTTGTAGACTTTATTTATATAATTACCTACCTATCAATGCTAGATAAACTATGATGTGGGACTTGCAATTTTTCTGTTACACAAATCAATGTAATAGCTGCCTATCTCTCAATGAAACATCACTAGTGAGGTTGAGGATGTACTCTTCTTGATAACACAAATACATCATAGTCGTAATAATAAATATTATTTTTGAGTAAGTGAACTAATTTCTAAAAATGAACTACATTTTTTTCATGAAAAAACCTATTAACATATTGTCTTTTAGATCACTAATAGACAATTTAAAATCTATTTATTTAACAATCAGTTTTTTGTTCATGGAAATTTAACACTCAGTTTTCGAATATTATAAACTTTAAATTGATAATAATT
This sequence comes from Medicago lupulina, assembly GCA_958299785.1. Classification (NCBI taxonomy): domain Eukaryota; kingdom Viridiplantae; phylum Streptophyta; class Magnoliopsida; order Fabales; family Fabaceae; genus Medicago; species Medicago lupulina. Next base: position 57,700,228 of record OY283140.1, read on the forward strand.
ACATAAATTTCATAATATTAATATTTTTCATCATTTATTTTATTTATTTTTAACTAAAAAGTTTGTTCTTTAATTCATAGCATACCGATGTTATAAGGAACTTAAGTGCATTCCTTAGATAGCATACCGATGTTATAACTAAACTACTCATGATTTTTTCGAATCCACAATTTATCAAAGTTTGTTATAGCCACCAACAATGTATTTTAAGTTAAGAATCATACGAAAAGCATCTATGAAAATGCACAAAATTTGGTCTTTATTATATTTGAACTTACCAAGAAATAGTGTACGGATTATTACCTCCACATACTTAATTCTTTTAAGAGTTGCGCACTTTCGAACCCCGAACCTGAACCGGCTATCGAAGAGAATTGCAAACCATGTGACTATGATTCAGAAGGATGTTTTTACCTCTTAACCTCAAATTAGAGTTACAAGAACCATCAGATGAAGGTTTTGAAGGATGTTAACAATATACCTCAGCTCTAATAGTTTTAGTAACGATAATAAAAGGGCTTTGAGGCATATTAGGAGATCAAATAATCGCATAGACTCTTAATTAGCTTTTACATTGCAATTGAACCTATATGTAAGCACAACCCAAAGCTAAACTAGAAACAACTAAAGTAGCACTAAAACAAATAATAGATTCACGTAAGAAATTTCACCTTTTAAGCTTTCAAATTCTGAATCTCGTACAATGAATTGGGATTAAGATCAGAATTTTTACTTCAATTCTGCAACCTGTAACATCAAAGAACAAAACCCACATTGCGACCCTAATCAGAAGCTTCATGAAGCGAGGCATAAGAGAGAGAAGGGAATGGGTACCAAACTGAGTTTGACCCAGGAGAAGGGAAATCCACTAAACGAGCAATTTGAGCGAGGGATTGCAGAACAGAGAAGAACTGTACAAGATGGTTGCAAAGATGAAATCATAATTTCGATCTAGAGAGAGGAGAATGAGGGTTACGATGGGTTTGTTGAAGAATACGTGGAAGAACTAGTTTCGCAATACTGAAGAGATGAGACTACGATAGTACAATTTATTAATTAATTAATTACTATATTACTTATTATTATTGTTTTTATTATTTAAAAAATTCAATGTGCACGGTTTCAACTATCACTTTAATGTGTAACCAAAAAAAAACTATCTCTTTAATGAAAAAAATAAAATTGTTCTAGTTGCTCTCTATCAAAACGGTAATTAAGCGAGGCCATTAAATTTATAAAATTTATTGTGCACAACGAAACTTGGAAACCGTGCTTTTAGATACTCTACCAGAACAGTTATTTTATCATCCAAAAAATAGGCGTTGTCGTAGGATCAAAATGTTGTAGTGATCATAACTTCAGAAGCTGGACTTTTTGCTCCTGAACAGCAGAGCTAGTGGAAACGTTGGAACTTACTTTTAGTAACACCTGCCCCACTAACTTGGCAGCTCGTCTGAAATAATCCAACGTGGCTTATTTGTATAGGTGTATAACATAAGAGGGCAATGATGATTTTAAGCTTTGAATATACTATCTCGCGCCCCCAAATGTCATTAATGTTGTGTTTGTTTGTCCCCTTCCGAATTGCAATCGTTTTTACTCAAATCACTTAGACAAACTTCATACACTACCCACTTCACAACTCACACTTTCTGATTTTAGACTGTTCTCCGTGTAAACCCACTCTCTCAAAATCAAAAATCTTAGAACCCTAAAATCTTCATCCTCATCAATGTCATCATCAAGCTCAGCTCTAGAACCATCCATGCAAGAAACTTCTGCATATGAAATCAGAGGAAGAACAATGTCTATAGAAGAGTGGGATCTCAACGTCCAAGTAGAGAATCCTATAAACTTCACTTCTTTAGCTCACCATGGTTGTGACATTAAGAAGTATTACGAGGCTCAGGATCTTCTCAACTACTTTGATATGTTAAATGGTCCAACATATATGAACCTGGTAAGGCACTTATGGGTTAGAGCGCAAGTGTATGACCGCAAAGTTGCTCAACTAGAGATGGACGAGAAGGTACTAATTGATCCCAGTTTAGCTGGCAAATCAAGGGAAGAAATTGGTTTGGAACCCTTCACTGTTACTGAAATCAGGTCAAGCATCATGGGGATTTCAGTATTCATTTATGAAGAACAGATTGCTTGGGTAATCAGAAGAGCATCTGAAGGTAGATATGTTAGTGGCTTGGATAACAACAAAACCAGCCCCCAGAATGAAACAGTGAACAAGATCATGTTCAATAGTACGAAAAAGGGAAAGTACCGTGACTTGAGCATGGAACACAAGCTGCTCCTGAAGATCCAAAATGAAATTCTCCTACCAAAAGGTGGTGGTGGAGACCAACCCTCTTTGGATCATAGATTTTTCCTTCATTTCTTCATGAATAAGGAAAAATCTAATGTACCTAAATACATATTCAGGCACATGATTAAGACTCTGAAGGAGAGTCAAACAATCAAAAGATGTTGGGTGCCCTATGGAAGACTTCTCTCTGAAATCTTTTATCAAGGAGGAATCCTAGATGCTATCAGAAAAGCCAATGTCTCAGATGATAAGCAGCTTGGCACAGTTACTGGCAAGGTGATCAATGGTGGCACCTTGAGGCACATGAAGCTTATAAAGAAAGAGGACTATCAAAAGCTGGCTACAGATTTGAAGGAGACTAAAGTTGTATCTGACTTAATGGTGGATTTTCCTCCAATTTGTATGCAAGACCCTCTTGAAGTAAGAGTCGGCTACATTATGAAACATTATGAACAGAATGGGAAGACCATTAGGATGGAAGATGTTCTTGATACTATGTTTGGTGGTGCTCTTCTAGTTGCTTCTAAGAAGAAGAGAAAGCTGACCAAGGAAGAATATCTGTCAGAAGCCACTGAAGAAGCTTTTGAACCCCCGAAGAAGAAGTCAAAGAAAGCCAAAGTTGCTACTCAAGCTAAAACAACTAGTTCTTGTATGCCAACAATCCAAGAGGAAGTTCAGGATCTAGAACCTGCTAAGGTCCTGAACAAAAGAACCAGAAGTGGCAAGGAAGCTGAACCTTCACCACCTCAACCTGCTCAACCCTCCATTCCTAAGAAGAAAAGGAAACATGTTGCCAGGAAGCTAAAGATTGCTCCTGAAGAAGAGGAAGTGGAAGAAGCAACTGAGATTGTTCCAAGGGAGGTAAGAAGGAAGAAAGAAGCTGATTCTACTGCTTTGGAGAAAGCACTTCAGCTGGCAAAGGAAATTGAAGTACCTACTGAAGTTCTAATAAAGGAATCCACAATTGAAGCTGCTCAACTGGGAATTGAACTTACAGAGAACTTGTAGCAAATGGTAGTGGCTGATGAACTAGTGAAAGCTGCTGAAGAAGTTCAGGAGGAAGCTGGCTTCTCAGAACCTGTTGCTTCAGAAGCTCACAAAGGTAATATTGTTTCTCCTCACACTACTGAAATAGTAAATATAGAATCTAGTACATCCTATGACTCTAGGTCAAACCCAGCCTCCCTCTCAACCTCCTCATCAACCTCATATGATATGGATGATATTCCATTAAACAGAGTCTATGAAAACCTCAATAAACGTTTATCCCTATCATCATCCACCAAAACTCAGAATAAGCCAGATAATAATACCTTTGTTCCTATGTATCCTTCTATTGAAGAAAGGATACATGACATGCAACAAAGAAGGATCAATGCGTGTGTAAGACTACCTCCTGATCATCCATTACAACCATCCATGATTGAGCCTATTCAATTTGTTTCTGCTGATGCAGAGGGTGTAGTTGATCAAACAGGGTCCGAGTCTGCCAACATTAATGTATCATTATCTTCTTTCCAAACAACTACCAAAACAAATGAACCATCAATCATTCAAGACCTGATGAATCATTATTCAGGAGAATTGCCAGGTTATGAGACCAACCTAGAAAGAGCCTCTGACTTAGCTTCTGGTGAAGTTATGATAGAAAACCCCCAACAACAAACACCTAACTTAGAAATGGCTTCATTAACCCATACAGATTCTGTCCTTTACTATGAACAAATTCAACCTGAACAAACTCACCCAAAACAAGATGTTCCTGAACTATCTGTTCCTGAACAAGATGTTCCTGAACTATCTGTTCCTGAACAAGATGTTCCTGAACAAGTTATCATTAACCGATCTCCTGTAACCAACACTATTATTGAACCAAAAATAGCTACAAATGACCAACCCTCATCCTCCAACCTAGCTCTTCAAACCTGTGCTCCTGCCAGACCTAAAAATATCCCTTCTCCACCCACATTGTTTTAGTATCTACTATTTTGGCAAATGTGTGTGAGAACATATTCCAGGAGCTAAACAAGTTGATTGAAGCAAGAAACAACTTGGTTCATGTAGACAATTATCACAAGCAATGGAGAAAACTGAGAGAAAGGGTAGACTTTGTCTTGTCTGAACTTCAAAGATCTTCATTTGATGCTCAAGGCACTGCTCAGAACAACCTTCAGGACTGACTGAGAGGAATTGTAAATGATATGCAAGAAGTACCAGTCGGCAGAACTCTTGTGAAGACTCCCTTGTGCTTAACAGGAAGAAGTGTTATTCCCAGCTGTGTTCATCCAAAGGAGCTGAATCTGGACTGGTTGAACAAGATTAATTTCAAGTCAGCCTCTACAGATTTTGAACTACTGCAAATAAGCACAGTTCTGGAAAGGGAAAACAAACAGCTCAGGAAAGAGCTTTTGGATCAGAAACTGCTGCTACTTGAATACAAGACCTCAACTGAAGCTAAGCTAGAAGAAGCCACATTAAGAGAAGAAAATCTGCTAAGAAGCAATGAGGAATTCCAGAAGGAAATGAAGCAACAACAGGAAGAAACTAACAAGCTACTCAAACAAATGATGGAGATGTTCCAAAATCAAGCCAAACCATAGTTGCACACCTTTACTTTTAGCTTGATTAGGAATTTCTATGTTTGTTTTTGTACTTATGATCTATTTTTTATACTTCTAAATCTTGTTATATGCATCTGAACAATGTTTTCATTTCTAATATATGTTTTATGCTTTTGACCAGTTTTTACTTCTGAACTAATTTTTTTATACATAAAGAATTTCTCACTATGTTTTTCTCATCTCTTTCTTTTTGTCTTTATTTTATACTTTTTGTTGATGACAAAAGGGGAAGTAGATGTATAGTATTTATAGGCTCTGAACCCCATTAATTTAACTTCAAACAATTTAATTTAATAGAACTCTCTTCTTATCTCTTAGTCTATTTAATGTGAGATTAATTCAGAACGTTATTTCATTTTTAATGATGAATTTAATTAACACGAAGAGAACTCAAGGGGAGCTTACAAACCTCATCTTAAAGTATTATTAGACTCAAGGGGAGCTTACAAACCTCAAACCCTTAAAGTCAACTTGTTAATTAGATTAACTGTAACGCCCACGTTCGTTTTATTATTTATTTAAAATCGAGTTTAGGTGATTATATTATATTTATATAATATATAAGTGTTTTGATATGTTTGATGTGATTTGTTATGCTTGAGATGATTTTGTGGTAAGATTTAATGCTAAGGATAAGGTTAAGAGACTTATTTTATTGTTAAATAAAGTAAGATTTGAAAAGAAAATAAAATATTTAGTTATGGGTTAGTTTTAGATTTTAGAGAGTTATGTGGGAGAAAGAGTAAATAAGATAAGATTTGTTGGCAGTATAAATAAGGAAACTAGGGTTAGGCAGTCAGTAACGTATCAGACTTTGAGAAAGAAAGAAACGCACGCACACGTGAAGGAGAAGAGAAGAGTGAGACCTGCGATTTCTGCTTCAATCCAGGTAAGGGTGAGACTCATGATTAAGTAATATTGATTAGCATAGTTCTGATAGCAATTAACAAGGGTTAGGATTGATTTAAGAGAAGGAGGAAACTAGGTCAAAACCTTAGAATTTGATGAATTAACGGTTGAAATAGGTTTAATTGATGTGGAAAGTGTTCCTAGACCTTAGAATATGTTTAGAATGAATTCTGGAATCAGTAGAAGGCTTAGAACCGTGAGAATTTGTGAGATTTTGAGAGATTAGCAGTTCTGGCCGCAGCGAAATTCATCGCTCGCCACGGCGAGCAGTGATCCTCGCCTCGCGAGTGATGAGCTTCATCACTCGCCACGGCGAGTACTTATCCTCGCCTCGCGAGTTGCTTCTGGCAGCTCGCCATAGCGAGCACTTCCCTTCACCTCGCGAGTTGCTTCTGGCAGCTCGCCACGGCGAGCTAACCCACTCGCCTCGCGAACACTACCAGTTTGAGAGTTGTGAGGGTTAGTGTGATCTGTTCTGCGTGTTTGATTTAGAGATGATCCTTGAGTGTTATTTAGGCCTAGTGGTGATGCTGAGAGCACTGTTCAGAGCCTTCCTAAGTATGGATTGTTGGGTTATGGTAGTAGAGCATGAATTAAATAATACACCTTATGTAGGACATGAATAAGTTTATAATGCCATGGATGGTGATTAATATTATAATATCATTCTGAATTGAGGTATGAATATGCTGTTGTTGTTGTTAAACTAAGTGCATGATGCTTATATATATATATATATATATATATATATATAAAAGAACAAGATGTTGTTTAGCTCCAAATTCTTGGGTGCATATTGATGAAGTGATTAAGATATGTTGTTGTTTATGTTTGAGTCCATGCATAGCATACATTGAGCTTAGTCCTCACCATGATAGGAGCTTTGTCCTCCGCACGTTATTTAGGAGCTTTGTCCTCCGCACGTTTTAAAAGTATATTAATACTTATGATGAAGTTTGGTACCACATGCATATAAGGAGTCTAAGAGCATTGTCGCATGGTCATATTTATGATGTCATGTTGTTGATAAAGAATGAATATATGATTACGTGATAAGTGTTATTTATCTATGCTACTTGCTTAAAGATGATATGAAATTGATTATGTGATTACGTGCTATTGTTATTAAATTATGCAAGAATGCTATTGATGTTTGATGTTAGTTGTTATTCTAAATTATGTTGATTAATATTATTTTGTTATGAAATCTCACCCCTTCTGCTGGAATTGCCGCCTTGTGGGCAAGTGCAGGTGATCGTGCTTAGTGTTCAGGTGGTTCGTGAGTGGCCTTACCTCACCGTGTTGTCTAGGTCGCTCTGATACGTAACGGGATGGGGTTGTCATATGCATACTCATTCTTTACGTGTATTTGATGTTCCTTGCTAACATTTGAGATATGTTATGGGGCCTGCGTGCAAAACGTTTATGAATTTTTAGCAATAATTCCGCTGCAAAGTTTTGAAGTGAATTGGTTAAATAAATTATTATTTAATTGTTTTGGATTATGTTTCATGTAATATCCCGTTGTTGTGTTTGCATACTCTGATAATTGTTTAAGAAATTTTTATGTTGGGAAAACGGGGTGTTACAATTGGTATCAGAGCAAGTCGGTCGGTCCGGCCAATTAGAGAGTCCTGTTGAGTCTTAGTAATATTTGTATTACTAAATCTTATGTTGCTGCTACTGCTGTTGTGGAATATCAGAATGGCTGGAAGGAATGATACCGCATTAGCTGCTGCTCTTCAAGCTGTTGCCCAAGCTGTGGGACAACAACCTAATGCAAATGCTGGCGTGAATGCTGAGACGAGGATGTTGGAGACTTTCATGAGGAATCATCCTCCAACGTTCAAGGGAAGGTATGACCCCGATGGAGCCCAGGCGTGGCTTAAGGAGATAGAGAGGATTTTCAGAGTGATGCAGTGCACCGAAGTCCAGCAGGTGCGATTTGGTACACACCAGCTGTCAGAGGAAGCTGATGATTGGTGGGTCAGCGTGTTACCAAGCCTCGAGCAAGATGGGGCTGTTGTGACTTGGGCCGTGTTCAGAAGAGAGTTCCTGAGGAGGTACTTTCCAGAAGATGTTCGCGGGAAGAAAGAGATCGAGTTCCTTGAGCTGAAGCAAGGAAATATGTCAGTGACAGAGTATGCTGCCAAGTTTATAAAGTTGGCAAAGTTCTACCCGCACTATGCTGCTGAGACTGCTGAGTTTTCGAAGTGTATAAAGTTCGAGAACGGTTTGAGGGCTGATATTAAGAGGGCGATTGGGTATCAGCAGATCAGAGTTTTTTCGGATTTGGTGAATAGCTGCCGGATTTATGAAGAGGATACGAAGGCTCACTACAAGGTAGTGAATGAGAGGAAAGCCAAGGGCCAGCAGAGTCGCCCTAAACCCTATAGTGCCCCTGCTGATAAAGGGAAACAGAGGATGGTCGTGGATAGGCAGACTGCGAAGAAGGGTACTTCCGCTGAGATCGTATGTTTCAACTGTGGTGTGAAAGGCCACAAGAGCAATGCTTGCCCAGAAGAGATCAAGAAGTGTGTCCGGTGTGGCAAGAAGGGTCATCTAGTAGCTGATTGCAAGCGTAATGATATCGTGTGCTTCAATTGCAACGAAGAGGGTCATATTGGTTCCGAGTGCAAACAGCCGAAGAGGGCGCCTACTACGGGCCGAGTTTTTGCCCTGACTGGTACTCAGACAGACAGTGATGATCGTTTGATCAGAGGTACTTGCTATATTAATAATACTCCTTTAGTTGCTATTATTGATACTGGTGCTACACATTGCTTTATTGCTTTAGACTGTGTTTCTGCTTTGAATCTTGCTATGTCTGATATGAATGGAGAGATGGTTGTCGAAACTCCAGCTAAGGGTTCGGTGACTACTTCTCTCGTATGTTTGAGTTGTCCTTTGTCTATGTTTGGTCGCGATTTCGAAATGGATTTAGTTTGTCTACCTTTAAGCGGTATGGACGTGATTCTGGGTATGAATTGGTTAGAGTACAACCACGTTCTTATCAATTGTTTTCGCAAGACGGTGCATTTCTCGTCCGCTGAAGAGGAAAGTGGTGCTGAGTTTTTATCTACTAAGCAGATGAAGCAACTAGAACGTGATGGTATGTTGATGTTTTCGTTGATGGCTTCTTTATCTTTAGAGAATCAAGCAGTGATCGATAAATTGCAAGTGGTATGCGACTTTCCTGAAGTTTTCCCAGATGAAATTCCTGATGTGCCTCCAGAGAGGGAAGTCGAGTTTTCTATTAATCTTGTTCCTGGAACTAAGCCGGTGTCGATGGCACCTTATCGTATGTCCGCTTTCGAATTAGCTGAATTGAAGAAACAGTTGGAAGACTTACTCGAGAAGAAATTTGTTAGACCAAGTGTTTCACCTTGGGGAGCGCCAGTGTTGCTAGTAAAGAAGAAAGATGGTAGTATGAGGCTATGTATTGATTATCGGCAGTTGAACAAGGTAACTATCAAGAATAGGTATCCACTTCCGAGGATTGATGATGTAATGGATCAGTTAGTGGGTGCACGTGTTTTCAGCAAGATTGACTTGAGGTCGGGTTATCATCAGATTAAAGTAAAGGATGAAGATATGCAGAAGACCGCTTTCAGAACGCGTTATGGCCATTATGAGTACAAGGTTATGCCTTTTGGAGTTACTAATGCACCGGGAGTATTTATGCAGTATATGAATCGCATCTTCCATGCATTTCTGGATCGGTTCGTAGTTGTATTTATTGATGATATTCTGATTTACTCCAAGACTGAGGAAGAGCATGCTGAACACCTGAAGATTGTCTTGAAAGTATTGAAAGAGAAGAAACTTTATGCCAAATTGTCTAAGTGTGAGTTCTGGTTGAAAGAAGTGAGTTTCCTTGGCCATGTTATCTCTGGTGATGGTATTGCAGTAGATCCGTCTAAGATTGAAGCCGTATCGCAATGGGAGACTCCGAAGTCAGTTTCCGAGATCAGGAGCTTTTTGGGTTTAGCTGGTTATTATAGAAGGTTTATTGAAGGATTCTCCAAGTTGGCTCTTCTGTTAACCCAGTTGACTTGTAAAGGTAGAGCTTTTGTTTGGGATGTGCATTGTGAGAACAGTTTCAACGAGCTGAAGAAGCGTTTGACGACTGCTCCAGTTTTGATTTTGCCAAAGCCAGATGCGCCATTTGTAGTGTATTGTGATGCGTCCAAGTTGGGTTTAGGAGGTGTGCTTATGCAAGAAGGTAAAGTGGTGGCTTATGCTTCAAGACAGTTGAGGATTCATGAGAAGAATTATCCGACGCATGATTTGGAATTAGCAGCTGTGGTTTTTGTATTGAAGATGTGGAGACACTACTTATATGGTGCGAGATTCGAAGTGTTTAGTGATCACAAGAGCTTGAAGTATCTTTTCGATCAGAAGGAATTGAATATGAGGCAGAGAAGATGGTTAGAACTTTTGAAGGACTTCGACTTTGGGTTGAATTATCATCCGGGTAAAGCGAATGTGGTAGCAGATGCCTTGAGTAGGAAGACTTTGCATATGTCTGCTATGATGGTTAAGGAGTTCGAATTACTTGAGCAATTTAGAGATTTGAGTTTGGTTTGTGAAAGGACGCCTCAGAGTGTGAAGCTAGGGATGCTGAAGATTGATAGTGACTTCTTGATGAATATAAGAGAGGCGCAGAAAGAAGATGTCAAGTTTGTGGACTTAATGGTTGCTGGTGATCAGACTGAAGATAGTGATTTTCAAGTCGACGATCAGGGGGTGTTGAGATTCCGAGGTAGGATTTGCATTCCTGACAATGAAGAGATTAAGAAGATGATTCTTGAAGAGAGTCACAGAAGTAGCTTGAGTATTCACCCGGGAGCTACGAAGATGTATCATGATTTGAAGAAGTTGTTTTGGTGGTCTGGATTGAAACGTGATGTGGCACAGTTTGTGTATGCTTGTTTAGTTTGCCAGAAGTCGAAAATTGAGCATCAGAAACCAGCTGGCATGATGGTATCTTTAGATGTGCCAGAATGGAAATGGGATAGTATATCCATGGATTTCGTGACTAGTTTGCCGAATACTCCAAGAGGGAATGACGCCATTTGGGTGATAGTTGACAGATTGACGAAGTCGGCTCATTTTCTACCGATTAATATTAGTTTTCCTGTTGCCCAGTTGGCAGAGATTTATATCAAGGAGATTGTGAGGTTGCATGGTGTTCCTTCGAGCATTGTATCCGATAGAGATCCAAGATTTACTTCTAGATTTTGGAAAAGTTTGCAAGAGGCCTTGGGTTCTAAGTTGAGATTGAGTTCGGCGTATCATCCGCAGACAGATGGTCAATCGGAAAGGACAATTCAGTCGCTAGAGGATTTGTTGAGAGTTTGTGTTCTTGAGCAAGGAGGAACTTAGGATAGTCATCTTCCCTTAATCGAGTTCACATACAATAATAGTTATCATTCTAGTATTGGAATGGCACCTTTTGAGGCTTTGTACGGTCGGAGGTGCAGAACTCCGTTGTGTTGGTTTGAGTCAGGTGAAAGAGTGGTTTTAGGGCCAGAGATTGTTCAGCAAACTACTGAGAAGGTTAAGATGATTCAAGAGAAAATGAAAGCGTCGCAGAGTCGACAAAAGAGTTACCATGATAAGCGAAGGAAAGATCTTGAGTTTCAGGAAGGAGACCACGTGTTTTTAAGGGTCACGCCTATGACTGGTGTTGGACGTGCGTTGAAGTCAAAGAAGTTGACTCCGAGATTTATTGGCCCGTATCAGATATCAGAGAGGGTTGGAACGGTAGCGTACCGAGTTGGGTTACCACCGCATCTTTCGAATTTACATGATGTTTTCCATGTGTCGCAGCTTCGGAAGTATGTCCCGGATCCATCTCATGTGATCCAGAGCGATGATGTGCAAGTTAGAGACAATCTTACGGTGGAGACTTTACCGGTAAGGATTGATGATCGGAAGGTGAAGACGTTGAGAGGCAAGGATATACCTCTCGTTAGAGTCGTTTGGTCGGGAGCGACTGGTGAAAGCTTGACTTGGGAGCTCGAGAGTAAGATGCTGGAGTCTTATCCAGAGTTATTTGCTTGAGGTAATTTTCGAGGACGAAAATCTTTTAAGTGGGGGAGAGTTGTAACGCCCACGTTCGTTTTATTATTTATTTAAAATCGAGTTTAGGTGATTATATTATATTTATATAATATATAAGTGTTTTGATATGTTTGATGTGATTTGTTATGCTTGAGATGATTTTGTGGTAAGATTTAATGCTAAGGATAAGGTTAAGAGACTTATTTTATTGTTAAATAAAGTAAGATTTGAAAAGAAAATAAAATATTTAGTTATGGGTTAGTTTTAGATTTTAGAGAGTTATGTGGGAGAAAGAGTAAATAAGATAAGATTTGTTGGCAGTATAAATAAGGAAACTAGGGTTAGGCAGTCAGTAACGTATCAGACTTTGAGAAAGAAAGAAACGCACGCACACGTGAAGGAGAAGAGAAGAGTGAGACCTGCGATTTCTGCTTCAATCCAGGTAAGGGTGGGACTAATAACTCTGTAATGTTGATTAGCACAGTTCTGATAGCAATTAACAAGAATTAGGATTGATTTAAGAGGATGAGAAAACTAGGTCTAAACCTTAGAAATTGATGAATTAACGGTTGGAATAGGTTTAATTGATGTAGAAAGTGTTCCTAGACCTTAGAATATGTTTAGGATGAATTCTGGAATCAGTGAGAGGCTTAGAACCATGTGAATCGTAGGATTTTTGAGAATTTAGCAAGTCTGGCCGCAGCGAAATTCATCGCTCGCCACGGCGAGCAGTGATCCTCGCCTCGCGAGTGATGAGCTTCATCGCTCGCCACGGCGAGTACTTATCCCCGCCTCGCGAGTTGCTTCTGGCAGCTCGCCATAGCGAGCACTTTTCTTCGCCTCGCGAGTTGCTTCTGGCAGCTCGCCACGGCGAGCTAACCCACTCGCCTCGCGAACACTACCAGTTTGAGAGTTGTGAGGATTAGTGTGATCTGTTCCGCGTGTTTGATTTAGAGATGATCCTTGAGTGTTATTTAGGCCTAGTGGTGATGCTGAGAGCACTTTTCAGAGCCTTCCTAAGTATGGATTGTTGGGTTATGGTAGTAGAGCATGAATTAAATAATACACCTTATGTAGGACATGAATAAGTTTATAATGCCATGGATGGTGATTAATATTATAATATCATTCTGAATTGAGGTATGAATATGCTGTTGTTGTTGTTAAACTAAGTGCATGATGCTTATATATATATATATATATATATATATATATATATATATATATATATATATATATATATTGTTTAGCTCCAAATTCTTGGGTGCATATTGATGAAGCGATTAAGATATGTTGTTGTTTATGTTTGAGTCCATGCATAGCATACATTGAGCTTAGTCCTCACCATGATAGGAGCTTTGTCCTCCGCACGTTATTTAGGAGCTTTGTCCTCCGCACGTTTTAAAAGTATATTAATACTTATGATGAATTTTGGTACCACATGCATATAAGGAGTCTAAGAGCATTGTCGCATGGTCATATTTATGATGTCATGTTGTTGATAAAGAATGAATATATGATTACGTGATAAGTGTTATTTATCTATGCTACTTGCTTAAAGATGATATGAAATTGATTATGTGATTACGTGCTATTGTTATTAAATTATGCAAGAATGCTATTGATGTTTGATGTTAGTTGTTATTCTAAATTATGTTGATTAATATTATTTTGTTATGAAATCTCACCCCTTCTGCTGGAATTGCCGCCTTGTGGGCAAGTGCAGGTGATCGTGCTTAGTGTTCAGGTGGTTCGTGAGTGGCCTTACCTCACCGTGTTGTCTAGGTCGCTCTGATACGTAACGGGATGGGGTTGTCATATGCATGCTCATTCTTTACGTGTATTTGATGTTCCTTGCTAACATTTGAGATATGTTATAGGGCCTGCGTGCCAAACGTTTATGAATTTTTAGCAATAATTCCGCTGCAAAGTTTTGAAGTGAATTGGTTAAATAAATTATTATTTAATTGTTTTGGATTATGTTTCATGTAATATCCCGTTGTTGTGTTTGCATACTCTGATAATTGTTTAAGAAATTTTTATGTTGGGAAAACGGGGTGTTACATTAACAACAATTGAACATTTTAAATAGTATTGTTTGTCATCATCAAAAAGGGGGAGATTGTTGGAACAAAATGTGTTTAACATTACCTCTTGATAGTTTTGATGATAACAAGGTATTAAAAATTTACAATTAGATGTGCTAATATTTTTTCAAGTGTGCAGGGCCATAGACAAAAATTTAGTGTCTACTTGAAGTATAGGTTCTGAAAGAACAGATGAGAGCAATGGAATCAACAAAGTAAATGAAGCTTGAAACATCTGAAGAAAGTGCTCCTGGAGTCAAGTGCTCCTGAAGTGATGACGTCATCAGAAGCAAGTTCATCAGAAGCACCTCATCAGAAGCAGAATCACCAGAAGTTGAAGATCATCAGGAGATGAAATAATCAAAGCTTCAAAGACTATTCAAAGGTTTTAATCACGCCTAGCATTGCAGAAGACCAAAAGAATAAAGCAACGGTCAATTCAAATGAATTTAAAGGCATTGGATGCTTGTTCTTTGAAGAGCGTTGACAAAGTACAATTTTACGAAGTGTACAACCACTTCCTCCACTACTCAATTTGTGTCTCTGCTACAAGACAAGAATAACAGCTACGCACAACAATTGTTGTATGATGTGTCAATAATTAGTTATTTTAATATAATATTTAAGTCCATTTTATTTATATTTGAGTTTATTTTACTTAAGTTTATTTCCTTTTTAGAACTCTTTTACTACAATTGCAAGTTATTATATTTCAGGAACAAATATTCTAAATATTGAGTCTTAGAGCAAAAGAAAGGAGAATTGGAGCTGATTCGTGCCAAAAATATAAAAGATCTTATACAGAAATATCTGGTGCAAGGATTGAGGACAAAATTATGAATATCTCATACAAAAATATCTTGTGCAAAGAATTTGAAGATCTTGTACACATATATACAAGAGGCGCACCCCACTTTAGTCATTTTCCTACTTTTGCTTACTGGACAAGCTACCTATTAGTTTATTTCTGACCTAAAAGCCCTTGGTTTCTTGTGGAACATTCTAGTGATGTATTGCTTAGGTTTTAAGTCGTTATAGACTATAAATAGAGTAGCTAGCTATCACAACAATTCATCTTTTGTTCTTGGAACTCAATAAGTGACAATTGTCTTTCTTAATAAAAGTTCATTCTTTACTTTCTTGTTGTTTTATTTATGTTCTTCTCCTTCTTCTCTATGTCTACGATGAACATGAGTGAGTAGACTTCTTCTGGTTTGGGATTGTTGGATAAGTCTTAATGACATAATCCTAATCAAACCAAGCTTTAACCCTAATCTTATGTAACCCTAGTTTCTAATCTAAATTCACCATTTTAACATGAATTAACCATTATCAAACTGTAGAAGCAAGAGCGGAGGGTTTGATAATTTTTAATCCATCATCTCAAATATCAATTCATAAAACGAGAGTGGAGTCTTGATATTCGAACAAGTGAATTTAGACAAGGATTGTAAAGGCAGCAAAATAGTCTTTGCAATCCTTGAGACATTAGTAGTTTCAAACCTTAAAAGCTTCTTCTAGTAATCAAATCAGTGAAATAGATTTGATTGCTAGAAGAAAACTCTCACTGGACTGAAAGGAAAAGTGAGGGGTTAAAGGGAAACCGGTCTTTAGAAATTAGGTCTAACATAAGATTCTAGGTTTAAGGTTTTGGTTTGTGAAGGATTTGTCGTTATGATGAACCAATAATCCCAAGGCTCCTTTTTATTATTATATTCTCTTTCAACTGTTTGAAAACCCCAACTTTACAACTTAATTCTCTTCTAATCATCAACTAAAGTTAATTGAATTAAACAACTCCCTGTCGGAACGATACTCTTTTATTACTACTCGGTAAGACCGTGCACTTGCGGTTTTATCCCATCAAGTTTTTGGCGTCGTTGCCGGAGAGTTTTGCAATTTGATTAACTTTTTAATATTGGTTAGAAAAAAAATAAAAAAAATATATGTATATATATAATAAAAATAAACATAAAAAATAAGAATATTTCTCTTTCCTTTCCTAATATATATATATATATATATATATATATATATATATATATATAAATCTATCTCTCTCTCTCTCTCTCTACATATATATATATATATATATATATATATATAAAATCAATAAAATATTCTTTCTCTTTTTTCTGCTTCTATCTTTTCTATTTCTTTCTTTTTACCTTTAACTTCTTGGTAACACAAAATAACAACGATATGGCTGAGGAGCTCACTCCCAGAGAGTATGCAATCCCATCTTCAGATGAGCCATACACTGTTATTGTGTACCCAACAGTTGGTAACAATTTTGAAATAAAACCTGCACTTATTTACTTAGTGCAGCAAAATCAATTTTTCAGATCACCCACTGAGGATCCGAATCTTCACATTTCAACTTTTTTAAGACTCAGTGGAACCTTGAAGGCAAACCAAGAGGCCATAAGACTGCACCTCTTTCCATTTTCCTTAGGGGATAGATCTAGTGCTTGGTTTCATTCATTGGAAATTGGTTCTATCACTTCATGGCACCAAATGAGGCAAGCTTTTCTTGCCCGATTCTTTCCCTATTCTAAAACTGTTCAATTAAGGAATCAAATCACACAATTCACTCAAAAAGATGGGGAATCTCTTTACGATGCGTGGGAGGGTTTCAAAGAAATGCTTAGACTTTGTCCCCATAATGGTTTAGAGAAGTGGCTTATTATTCACACTTTTTATAATCGCCTTTTGTATACCAAAAAAATTTATGTTGATGCAGCTGCAGGTGGAGCTTTGATGAATAAAACATACACAAGAGCATATGCTTTGATCGAGGACATGGCACAAAACCACTGTAACACCCCGTTTCCCAAAACAACGTTTAATAAAGAATATATAATCAGAGTTCAACAAATACGGGCATGTCACACTACTTTTCAAAATTTGTTAAATAGAAAATAAAACTATTTAACTTCAACAACTTTAATCTCATAAATAATTGCAGCGGAAAAATTCTTTCAACATAATAAATCTTCTTCAACAAAATCTTGGCACAAAGGCCTCAACAATAAAATGATATCCAACATAATTAAGATTCAACAACATTATTTAAAAATTCGATACATAAAGGAATGAAAGAATCAAGACAACGTTTCCCATCCCGTTACGTATCAGAGCCCTAGGACACTTGAGCCGACATCCTACAAGTCTCCATTACCTGCACTTGCCCACAAGGCGGCAATTCCAACAGAAGGGGTGAGAAACACATTCAATAATAATAATATATAATTCATCAAATCGATGAAACAACAACAAATTATACCACAAGTATCAACAAGTTCATATATGTATGTATACATATATATATATATATATATATATATATATATATATATATAGCAACAACAACGTTATCAACATCAACGACATTTAGCAAGATACAACAACAATAAACAATCAACAACAATATCAACAACATCAACAAATCATCACATATAACGAAAACATCTCAAACATTCACAAGTACATCATAACATCACAAATACTTCAACACGTCATAATACATCAACAAGTCACAATTACACCATCACGAATACATCATCACTTTGCAAATTACATCATCACTTCACAATTACATCATCACTTCACAAACGACACGACACGACTATGCAACACTTAGACCTCATGCATGTGGTACCATCAGGGCATTAAGCCCCCATCGCTAAGGTCAAATAGGACCTGTCAGGCATTAAGCCCCCATCGCTAAGGTCATAGAGGACCTGTCAGGCATTAAGCCCCCATCGCTAAGGTCATAAAGGACCTGTCAGGAATTAAGCCCCCATCGCTGACTATGCTATGCAACGACACGACTCAAATGCAACGACACAAGTAAAGACTCAACAATGCACATCTTTAGATGACTCGACAAATACACATCTTTAAATAGCATCATCGTCAAATATCACACATTTAAATATGACATCTTTATATAGCACATATTTAAGTCACACATCTACAAACAACACATCTTAATATAACACATATTTAAATCACACATCTCCGGAAAGCACATATACATTAATCAACTACATCCATATCAAACCAAAACATTCTTAAAAAATAAAGCAAGTTGATCAATAAAACATAAGCCAAATACTCATAAAACACTCCGACTAAATCCCTAATACTTAAGTTTGAAGTTGGGAAACCAACCATAAGTTTTGGACTAACTTGGGATTAGTTAAGCTAAGTTTTCTTAAAATTTTCTGAAGACCTACTTGGACTATTTTTATCATAACTCGAGATTTACAAAACATTTTCGAGTCAAACCAGTTCCATTAGAAAGCTAACTCAATTATCTACAACGTTCATGTTTACACCTAAGACCAATTATGTACCAATCAATACCAGTTTTCATTTCAAATTCGGACAAAGTGGTGCTGAAATTCATAAAAATTCACTGTGACCTATGTTCAGTAATTTGACCATAACTCAAGTTCTATAAATCATTTTGACGTCAGACAAACGGCATTAGAAAGATAACATTCATACCTACAACTTTCGTGTTTACACCGAAAGCTAGTTCGAAACAGAAACTGATGCAAAAGACGCAACAACATGAAACAGGGTATGTTGTCAAAGGTAGCTCTCGGGAAAACTCTATTTTTCACTCAAAAACCCAAATTTCATCTACCCAAATCCCAAATTTGATAGAGAACAATGTTTACAGGTTCTATATACAACATAACAATCAAAACAACACAGAAACATGCATTAAACAACACAATTCATCACATCATATCAATTATCATAAACTTTCTAAACCCTAAACCTAGAACACAATTTCATCAACAATCAAAATTATATATACATATTATTGAAGGAATCCCACCCTTACCTTAGATTATGATTCCTGAATTAAGCTGCGTTCTTCTCTCTTCTTCTAGCCTCTTCTCTTGGTTCTAGGTTTTCTCCTCTTCTTCCCTCAAAAACTCACTTTCTCTTTTTTTTTCTTTCAATTGTACGTAAAACTCTTTCCGACTCTCCTTTTCTTTTTATTGTAAACTATAACCCCCTCTTATTTCCTTAACTCCCACTTATTCCTCATAATTATACTTAATTCCATTTAAACCAAATAATACTATTTTCTACCTTTTTATTAAATAAATAAAATAATCAAACAACATTTATTTAAATAAAACACAACACCATAAATCATATAATAAATTATCATCACACCAAATATCACACAATTCATACCAAGTCATATATTTCACATAAAATCATATCTAAATCATATATGTCAAATATAGTCATATAAAATCATATAAAAATACTCAAACATCAACTAAAAATAATTAAATAAAAATGTGGCGTTACAACCACTATCAGTGGACCTATGAAAGGGACATCACTAATGTTGCTCCTTCACCCTCTAAAAAAGAGGCAGGTATGTATGAAATTTCTACCCTTGATCATCTATCTACTAAGGTGGAAACACTTTTTCAAAAATTTGATAAATTAAGTGTAAGTGTTGTCACACCTACTCCTGTTTCACCACCATGTGAATTTTGTGGAATACTTGGTCACACTGGTTTTGAATGCCAACTAGGTAGTACAGTTGAAAGTCCCGAGCAATTAAACTATGATAAATATAATCAAGGGATGAGGCCAAACCAAATTTTTTATAACAAAACACCTCAAAATCCCTTTGGACAACAAACAACACCGCCCGGTTATGCAAACAACCAAGGAGTCCCTCAAAAATCCAGCTTGGAAATTTTACTAGAAAAATGTGTTATGGATCAATCCAAGCAATTTCAAGAACTTAAAAATCAAACTGGATTTTTGAATGACTCTGTTGTCAAGCTTACATCTAAAGTGGACTCCATTTGTACTCACCAAAAATTGCTAGAGACTCAAATCTCTCAAGTAGCCCAACAAGCGGCTGCTTCCTCTCCTACCACCGGAATCTTTCCATGTCAAACTTAAACCAACCCCAAAGGCCAAATAAGTGCTATTACTCTTAGGGATGGTAAACAATTAGAAGACTCTGTTGTCAACGCTAAGAACAATGAAGGAGAGATAGGGAGTGATGAGCCTCAAGGTGAGAAAGTCATAAGAGAGAATGATAAGTCATTTGTTTCAGCATCTCATGAGCCTAAAATTCGATTAACACAAGGTTTTGTTAAATCCAAGTTAGATGACCAGTTTAGGAATTTTATTGAAATACTTCCAAACAAATTGCCACCTAAACTTAAGAATCTAGGGAGTTTTTCCATACCATGTGTCATAGGACCCCAGATTATGGAAAGAGCCATTTGTGATTTGGGAGAGAATGTCAGTTTGATACCATTGTCCCTTTGGGAAAGATTGCATATAGGGTAGAGAAACCTCTTGATTGTCAAGCTAATGACTCTAAACGAGCGCTTCGTGGGAGGAAACCCATGAATTTTATTGCTTTTATTTTTTATGTTTTGTGTTGATTTAATTTGTTGTGTAGGTACTTGTTCAAGATGATGCGAAGAAAAAAAATTGAAAACAAAAAAAATTTAGAAAAAAAGTGTGTGCCTAAGACCAGAGACTAGGCACGGCCCGTGCCTATGGTGGCACGGCCGTACCTATGAAGAAAAAAACAATTATTTTATTTTTTTTGGAAGAAGATTGTTGGCTCAGATGATGATGCAGGGAGGAAGAAATCAACAGTCATGAACCATGACATCAAATTCAAAGATACAGAATAAAGGAATAGGTATTAGAGATACTCTGGTTGGATTGTTGAACACATTGACTTGCACCATATGGAGTAGGAAAGAGGTAGGGATGATGAGGATTGATAAGCTATTTATGTTGTGGCCTATGCTTTATAACCATCCTATTAACATTTGCTATTATTCGCTTATTATCTTGTTTCAATTGCTAGAAAGAAACTGGATGATAAAGGTGATATAGTGGTAGGTGGAATCATCACTTTTATTGCTACGAAGTTTGGGGTGAGTATGAATCAAGGGATCAAGAGGATAGAGGGGAACTATTATCTAGTCAATAATTAGTTATTTTAATATAATATTTAAGTCCATCTTATTTATATTTGAGTTTATTTTACTTAGTTATTTTGAAGATCTTGTACAAATATATACAAGAGGCGCGCCCCACTTTAGTCCTTTTGCTACTTTTTCTTTCCGGACAAGCTACCTATTAGTTTATTTCTAACCTAAAAGCCCTTGGTTTCTTGTGGAACATTCTAGTGATGTATTGCTTAGGTTTTAAGTCGTTATAGACTATAAATAGAGTAGCTAGCTATCACAACAATTCATCTTTTGTTCTTGGAATTCAATAAGTGAAAATTCTCTTTCTTAGTAAAAGTTATTTCTTTACTTTCTTGTTATTTTATTTATGTTCTTCTCCTTCTTCTCTATGTCTACGATGAACATGAGTAAGTAGACTTCTTCTTGTCTTGGGATTGTTGGATAAGTCTTAATGACATAATCCTAATCAAACTAAGCTTTAACCCTAATCTTATGTAACCCTAGTTTCTAATCTAAATTCACCGTTTTAACAAGAATTAACCATTATCAAACTATAGATGTATGTTTAGGAACGCACACACGTTGTATGATTTACCGTTAGATGTATGTTTAGGAACGCAAAACTTAGAAAAAACCCCTTTTTCCAAAAAGTGTTAACAATCTCATCACTTAAAAAACAATTTTTTCCAATAAACTTTGGAGTCAAAACTCCATTGTATTTTTCCTTTTATTTTCTTAATCAAAATTCAAATGCAAACTAATTCCTACTTAGACTACCATTTTCTTTAATAATTGAACCAACTTCACCATTTTCGTTCTCAAGCCTTTACGGCCTCTTCCTTTTCTTCAAAATCATTTTCAAAAATTAAAATCAACCTAAACTCACAAAAACATTTTTGAGAGAGAACTACATGGAGTTTGATCCCTTAAAAGGGTATGTAGGCAAGAGGTCAAAACCTCTCCAAGTCCAATAAAAATAGAATCCAAACACTTCTCCCTCCATTCTTAAAAACAATCTTTTTTGATAAATAGCATTAAAAGTAAAGCGTAGACGTAAATCTAGAAAAACGGTTCCTATAGAGTATTATAGTCGTTATGGGTGCCTAAGACCTTCCCGTAGCGAAAGTTGCCCCCGGACTCAGAATTTCTAAGGGTTTTTTTCTCAATTTTGCCCTTCCCCAAAAAAAATAGAGATATCAATGATTGAAAGGTTCAAGCCTAATTAAATGACTTGACACCCGAAAATCGCGATAACATATATATATTCTAACCACTATTAAAAAGAAATTAATCAAATTGCAATAACTCTCCGGCAACGGCGCCAAAAACTTGATGAGTAAAACCGCAAGTGCATGGTTCTACCGATGTAGTAATAAAAGATATCGTTCCGACAAGGAGTTGTGAATTTAATTAACTTTCAACAATGATTAGAAGAAAATGAAAATAATAAAGTTCGGATTATTGGTTAAAAGAAAATAATAAAAATAAAAGAGCCTTGAGATATATTGGTCCATCTTAATAACAAGTCCTTCACAAACAAACCCTAAACCGGTAATTTTATATTGGTCCCACTTTCTAAAGACAAGATTCTCTTAGGCGTATCAAAGCTTCTCTCGAAGTCAGTGAGTGTGCCCCTCTAGCAATCACGCCTATTCTCATGGTTCATTGCTATTAGGATCCTTGAAGAACGAAACTTTATATGTCTCAAGGTTTGCTAGACTATTCTCATGTTTCGCAACCCTTGTCTAATTTCACTTGTTCCAATATCAAAACTTCTTCTTTCGATGCTTAATTCGCTTTGATGTTTGTGATGATGAATTAACAAATAGTAACTCCTTCGTGTTCGCTTCATGAGTTTGGTATTTGTTAATTCATTATAAAATCGTTGAAATTAGATTAGAAAGTGAGGTTATATAAAATTAGGGTTTATGGTTTGGTTTGATTAAGATTATGTCATTAAAACTTATCCAACAATTCCAAGACAAAAGAGTCTACTCACTAATGTTCATTGTAAGCATAGAGGAAAAGAAGAAGAAGAAGAAGAACATAAAATAAAGGTTGATCTTTTATTAAAGAAAACAATTGTCACTTATTATTTCCAAGAACAAAAGATGATTTGTTATGATAACTAGCTACTCTATTTATAGTTTACAATGACTTAAGCCCTAAGAAATACATCACCAGAATGTTCCATAAGAAACCACGAGCTTTTAGGTCAAAAATAAACTAAAAGATAGCTTGTCCGTAAAACAAAAGCAGCAAAAGAGCAATCCTGGGACATGGCACGACCGTGTGGATAATGGTATGGGCCGTGCCAAGCTTCTGACTTGGGGGCGTCATATTTTTGTGTTGAATCTTCGTATTTTCCAGCCCGAATCAGCTCTGAATCCTCTTTCTTTTGCTCCAAGACTGAATTTTTAGAATATTTGTTCCTGGAATTAAATAACTTGCAATTAAAGTAAAATAGTTCTAAAAGGAAATAATATTAAATAAAACCAAATCAAATCTAAATAAAATAGACTCAAATATTATATTAAAAACACTAATTTCTGACTCATCAGTTCCCCCTTTCGTCCTTGCTTCAGGGTACCTCCACTCTTCTTCATAGTAAACACATCTATCAAGGACTTCCACTATGTTGAAAAATTGTTTACCAATTGTCATGATTACAAAAGACTCCTTCGATAACCCTAATCTTCAATCCTAAGAAACCACAATACCACCAATCTTCAAGAACTCTTGAAATTTGAAACTCTTCAAGTCTTTGAAACTCAAGCTCCCATGCAATTGTTCGAACTTCTTCTCCTCAAATTCTTCTTTGCTATGTCTGAGAGCTTGAGAAGTTAGAAAGACTCCGACAAATCTCCTTGGAGGTGGAAAGAAATCCCTCTTTTCCTTTAGACCCTTGATCCACAATCAAGTTCCTTGAAAGAAACCAATGTACAATTACTATAGCACTCTAGAAATCTATGACTCAAAATCCATAAAGAATCTTAGAAAATGTGTTTAAGCTAAAGAACAGGTGGATAAAGAGGTTTTGGAGACTCTAGAATGTTATTTACAATTGATTCAGTGAGTTTGAAGGTGTATGTGTATAGCTATATATAGGCAAGAGTGATAAGTGCAATATTTTACGCAAAAACAACAACATGATTTGAACATAGTAAGTTTGATTCGATTCAAACATGTGTAAATGGATAAATTTGGAGCTATGAAGGTTGATACGATTCAAGCAACATTTGAATCGAATCGAAGTAACTCAGATGAAGGTTGATATGAATCAATGAACAATGATACAATTCAACAAGGCAAAACACAAGACCAAAGAACAAAATTGATACGATTCAACAACTTGTGATACGATTCAGACATGATACGAATCAAAAAGTCATGAATCGATTCAAATTGACATGATCATCAGAAGCCGAAACCAAAGAAGAAAAATGATATGATTCAAGGCAAGATGATTTGATTCAAAGGGATGGAAAAAAGTTTTGTCGCAAAATGAAACTTAACACGCAAGACACTTTGAAGAACCCTAAGAGCATGGATTGCTAGGTGCTATAACATATGCTAAACATTATAAAAGGAACAATAAACATCATCAAATTATCTAGCATCCTAATCAAACATCATAAAAACAAAAACGATACTAAGGAAAACTTCATTTGTCTTCCTTAAACCCTTACCTCTCAATTTCTTTTTTTAAAAAAACATTGCGTTCAAATAAAAAAAAAACATAAGCATAAGTTGAGATGGTTTGTGTGTTGAATCAAATTGCATGATTAATGGTAATTTTTTTTTAAAAGGCCTTAAGTTGGAATCAACAATGAATACCTCGAATGATAGCATGAATTTGAATATGGTGTTTTAGCAAAGTTTTATTTTCACTTATTCACTAAAGCATGTGATGAGTCAATAATTAGTTAGTTTTAGTATAATATTTGGTTTCGTTTTAATTAGATTTAAGTTTATTTTATTTTAATATTATTTCTTTTTAGAGCTATTTTACTTCAGTTGCATATTATTATATTTCAGGAATGAATATTTGATGGATTGAGTCTTGGAGCAAAAGAAAGGGGTTTGGAGCTGATTCGGAGCAAAAATACGAATATTTGGAGACAAAAATATATCTCCCCCAAGTCAAAAGCTTGGCACGGCCCGTGCTAACATTGGCACGGCCGTGCCACCTCCCAGAACTACCTTTTGCTGCTTTTGCTTAGATTTTAAGCTATTATGTTTTAGTTTTTACCGAAAAGCCCGCAGTTTCTTGTGGAACATTCTAGTGATGTAATTGCTTAGATTTTAAGTCGAATGTAAACTATAAATAGAGTAACTAGCCATCACAAATATTCATCTTTTGTTCTTGGAATAAAAGTTCACCTTTATTTTATTGTTATTTACTTTTATGTTCTCCTTCTTCTCTTCTATGTCTACAATGAATGTTAGTGAGTAGACTCTTCTTGTCTTGAGATTGTTGGATAAGTCTAATGACATAATCTTAATTAAAGCAAGCTTTAACCCTAATCATATGTAACCCTATTTTCTAATCTAAATTTATCGTTTTAACATGAATTAACCATTATCAAACTGTAGAAGCAAAAGTGGAGGGTTTGATAATTGTTAATCCATCATCCCAAATATCAATTCATAAAACGAGAGTCGAGTCTTGATATTCGAACAAGTGAATTTAGACGAGGTTGCAAAGGCAACAAAATAGTCTTTGCAACCCTTGAGACATTAGTAGTTTCAAACCTTAAAAGCTTCTTCTAGTAATCAAATCAGCGAAATAGAAAACTCTCACTGGACTGAAAGGAAAAGTGAGGGGCTAAAGGAAAACCGGTCTTTAGAAATTAGGTCTAACATAAAGTTCTAGGTTTAAGGTTTTGGTTTGTGAAGGATTTGTCGTTATGATGAACCAATAATCTCAAGGCTCTTTTTATTATTATATTCTCTTTCAACCGTTTAAAAATCCAAACCTTTCAACTAAAACTCTTTTCTAATCATTATTAAAAGTTAATTGAATTCATAACTCCCTGTCAAAACGATACTCTTTTATTACTACTTCGGTAAGACCGTGCACTTGCGGTATTACCTTAATTAATTACGGAGTCACTCTATGGCCTAGCTAGTAAGTTATGTGCACCCTCACTTATATCGTATCATATAATAAGTGTTGACAATTGTATTATACACTTTTGGTTTTGCATGAATCTTACCGTTTTGAAATTTGTATATAACCATGAAAATGATCAAAGACCATTTTTCTCAATTGATTGGAACCGATATGAAATAACGTTGAGATCGTAGTCCATTTAACACATGACTATTTAACATGTTTATTAGATTTTATATGAGAATTGGCCTTGCTTTATAATTATCCCATTAATATTAATAATCCATTTTATAAAAGTCGATCCCTTATTGATTTGCAATATTTTACAGAATTAAAGCTAAAATTAGAAAACACAAGTCCAAATGTCTAAAAATAAATCTCCTCTCGTTGGCTCCAATTCTAGCCCTATGCATCACCATTAATTTACCGCAAATTCCAATAGCTTAATTTATCTCTCTAATCATGCACCACAATTTCCCTAACTTTTCTCACAATCGTAACCCTATAAAACGGTATTCCCCACTCAAACCAATTCACCACATTCATTCTTGTTAGTATTTTCTCTAATATTGTTTCATCAGAGAAATACTAACAACACAAACACACAACAACAACACAATAACAACAATGGCTTCTAAGGTATTCGTTCTCGCGCTCATCTTTGTTGCCGTTGTTGGCGTGGCAATGGCCGCTGAAGCCCCAGCTTCATCACCAAAGTCATCAGCAAAGGAAAAGGAATCACAAGCTCCATCTTCAGAAAAGAAATCACCAGCTCCATCTTCAGAAAAGAAATCACCAAAGGCATCAGCACCAGTTGCAGAAGCAGAATCCCCAAAACTCGCAGATTCTCCTCCCCTCTTTTTTGATTCACCTCCTGCCCAATCCCCAGTGGCTGAGGAGCCTGTTGTGACTGTCCCTCCTGTTTCCGGCCCTGCTGCCGGCCCTACTCCCGCAGCCGATGAAACTAGTGGTGCTTCTTCTCTGAAAGTATCCGCTGTTGTTGCTGTCGCTGCAGTTGGTTTCTTTGCCTTTTAAATTATTTGTAATGAGCTTTTGAGGAAAAAAATTTGTTGTTGTAACATTGGTGCACCTTGTGCTATGTTGTGTTTGTGAAATGTGCATGATCATATATAATATTGAATATGATTATAATATAAAGAGTTTCAGATTATTTATTGTTCCATGTATTGAAAAGGTAAAAAAATTCAAAGAGAATAGAGGTGATGATTGTCCTTAAATCAAAACCAAATACGATCATTTTTAATTAAAAAAATAATAATACACGTATAAAAGTGAATCAATTGGTCTGAAATTGGATTGAATTACTTCATTTGGTTGAGATTGACATACATATTGCCTGTAAATGATATTTCAAAGTAGAGGCTAGGCATCAAAGCGCATTGCAATGCTATATGATTTGAGAAAATAAGAAAAAACTAATAATAAAACCGATGTTAATCATAAAAGGGCAAATTATATTGACTTTCCTCGATATTTTCTTAAATAACACAAACATCCCTTCTAATTTTCCAAACATTAATCTCCCCTCATTTTATCCATTTCAATAACTTTTTAAATATACAATTTAATTTCAATAATTTTGGTTTTTTTTAACTGTTTTCTCTTCTCACAATTTTGTTAAATAAGTTTTTTTTTTTTTTTTATCTCAATGGAGAAACAATGACAACACTTGTTTTTACCACCAAATAGAATCAAACATTGACTATTACAAAAAAATCAAAACATAATATAGAAATGAGAAAAAATTTGGTGGATGGACATTGTTGTTGATCAATGAAAAGGAAATAATCTTCGATATATTAGTTTTATTACATTAGAGTTTAAAAATAAACCACCTTGACTGATGAACAATAAGTTGGGAAAATCACCTAAGTAAAAAATGGAAAAGAAAAATGGTCGAAAATAAAGCGAGTTCATACCCGTATGAAGAAGTTGATTGCTAAAAAGAAATGAAATTAATAAAGTTTAAAGTGTGTTATATTATAAGGTAAGTGCTTGTTAATTGGATAAAAAGAAGATGTGAGAATAGTGTTTAGTTATAAAATAGAGCGGGTGTTTCAGTTATGTAAGAAGACCTTAAGGGAGGTTGATGTAATTTGCCCATGATTTTTTTTAAAGAGTAATTTGTCCATGATAAAATCATTGAAATAATTGTTATTAAATATTATGAAGTGGTAAACAGAAGATATGTAAAAATAATAAAGATGTGATTATGAGTCTCACGTATGAATTGTACAACTATATTATTTAGTGACTCATTTATCATTTTTACAGTGTTTTTTATAACCTTATTTCTAAAATACATAATAATTAATAATCTACAACAATAAAAGATACGTCCTCCGTTCCTTTTTAATTGTCTTTTTAGGGTGAATTTTTTGTTCCTTTTTAACTGTCTTTTTAGTATTTTAATGGTACGATTTGTCAATTAGTTTCTTTGTCAATTACTTATATTTTCAATAAATCTAGTTAATGTTATCTATTTGGAAAACTAAAGTTATTTTTTTTAAACAAACTTTGTTTCTTGTTATTTTTAAATTTAAACAAAATTTTGTTACAAACAATGGTTTCAAGAAGAGTTGAAATTCTATAAATAAGATGAGTAGCAATTGTTAAAAAGATTTGAGGGAGGAAAAATAAAAGACTCTATGAATGTTCAAAAGGAAGAAAAAGTGGAAGACTAGTTGGAATTGCTAATGAGAGGTGAAAAGGGAACAATAGTTGAAGACTCATTTGACAAGATAAAGGAACAATAACAAGATGTCAATGAAGAAGAAGTAGTTTCATCAATATAATTTTTATGAATGTGAGAAAAACACAAGAAGTGGGGGTTGAATTATGTTGGCTTTTTCTTCTTTTTCTCCTACTGAAGTCACTGGTCAGAAGCAGTTAGAGTACAACTTCTGAATTGATGTTCAAATACTAAATGCAGCGGATAAAAACAGAGAAGAGAGAGAGAAGAGAGACACAAAGCACTTATTGTAACGCCCTATTTCTAATTAAGCGATAAATCATGCATATTAAATAAATACATAAGAAATAGTCGTCACGTCTACAATTAACCACCAAGTAATCATGCATGAATATCTCAACATCAAAATCATATAGCGGAAAATCAACTACATCTCAACATAAAACCCATATCATCAATATACGATGAATCTCACAACATAAATAATCTCAACAAGATACAATCACAAGAAAAACTGAAATATAAAACGACGACGTCCTAGATCAGAGCCTCTAAGACACGATGAGCAACATGAAAGGATGAAACTCCACTACCACAAGCACTCACCAAAAGCAATGCGATCACTAATCCTGCACGCCGTCTACCCATTCATACGAATAGGTAGGCGGTCCACCAAGACCACTGGGGTTAGATTTACATTAATCATAATCACAATAAACAGGATTAAGCATGCATCATTAATAATATCTTGCATAATTAAATGTGAGCATAATCATTCTAATCAATGGATATACAATCATAAGGTTCCAATTCAACAATCAACGAGCACACAATTTCGCCAACACATATTCACGTCAAGTTCATAAACAAACACGACTCTTCCTAGAACAAGAAATGTGTCTAGACAACTCTAATATGTGTGGTACCAACTCTTTCATCTCCGAGGCCGTCGCCTCTGATGCTTATAAACACATCATAACAACCCGCATAACAACCCGCATAATGAATACCGAAGTATTCAACAACAACAATTGGAGATAAAAGACAACAACAACAACAACGTGTGTGAACTAGGACTCGACCACAACAAAACATGCTTCATACAAATTTCACAAGTCCACACCAACATATTCCTATTCATGCTTGCACCAACATATTCATCACCAATAGCATGAATGAGAAATATCAACAACATATATGTACATTACATATATCATCACCAACAACAACATATATGCACTCAACATAAATAGTCACCAACAACATATGTGCACACAACAATATATTCACCATCAACACATATTCACATTCAATCTCATTCACGAAAGAATTACAAGATAGAAGGGTTCAATGAATATATTTTCAACTAGTTTTGTATGATATGATTCACTACTTTAACAATTTAGACCAAAGAACCAAAACGAAATCAAAATGACTCCATTGCCTCTACTAAGGAAGTATACTAATCACATATGCATGAAGATATACTCACATAAGCATTTCATCGGCCAAACACTATGAATTCTCAAAATTCGTAAAGTTCGTCTCAAAACGTTACTTTTCAGAACATAGTCCATTTTCAAAGTAAGACATTCTAGTTCTCAAAGAAAATAGTTCAAGACCATTTACTTAATCATCTAGACAACATATGTATGTAATCCCACATCATTGTCTTTGAGAAAATAAGTTTTCGAAAAATTGGTGTTCTTGGACGATTTTCCAAACATTATGAACAATTTATGAAACTAAGTCCAACTCCATGCCAACGATGTTTCCAAAGGATTAGGTACACATGTAATGATTGAATAAGTCAAAGGAAACCATTTAAAAAGTTAGGATTGGTTCCCAAGTACACGAAACGAAAAATCAAGTGTGGCTGAACAGGGCACAGTTCGCTTAAGCGAAGACTGGTTCGCTTAAGCGACCAGGTCTCAGAAGCATCCTGGGCGTGTTTGCTTGGAGCTCGCTTGCAGCTCGCTCAAGCGAACTCTGTCCAGAAGCAACATTTTCGTTCCCTTAGAGCTTCGCTCGCAGCTCGCTCAAGCAAACTCTGTCTAGAAGCAACATTTTCGTTCGCTTAGAGCTTCGCTCGCAGCTCGCTCAAGCGAACTGTGTCCAGAAGCACCTGGGCATGCTCGCTTGAGGTTCGCTTAGAGCTCGCTTAAGCGAACGCTCAACAGTTCAGAAAAAAACTTCGAATTTCAAAACCCTTTTTCCCACACACTCCAATTTTGATCCTCCCACACTAAAAACTCGTCCCAAATGAAGTTTATAGGTCATGTACATAAACACATACACAAGAATGCTCAAAACTCATGAATCAAACATCATTTTGTCTCAATTCAAAATTTCATCAAACTTTCAAAATTATTCAACATCAACAACAACTTTTATCATCAATTCACCAATGGCATATTCATCATACCAATTTATCAACAACATGTTTTCAAACATTATCAACACAATTATTCATGAATTCATTCCAAGTTCATCAAACCACAACTTCATTATTCATCATTTTTCACAAAAACACAACATATTCATACATATGATTTTTGACACATGAATTCAATATCAACAACACTTAATCATTCAATTCACATGTACAAACATATCACAACAATTAGACATGAATTCATTCACTAAATTTCACATAATCACTTATTTTTCAAAAGCACTTAATTAAATAATTACTTCTTGAGAAAGGGGTAGGAAAAGAGATTATGATTAAAGTCTATCCCCCTTACCTCTAATCTTATATGCTCAAATCCTAGGCTTCAATTTAGCTCCCAAGTTCTTCCCCTCTACAAGTTTTCTCTCCAAACCTCTTCTAGCCTCTTGCCTCTTTGAAATGAATAAAGTTTCTAAAACCCTAGTTCTATCTCTAAAGTTAGAATATATACCCATACCCATTGGGCCTAACCCATAAAATAATAATTGGACTCAATTCTAATCACGCCACTTACTAGTTTTCTATCTTACTAACAAATAAAATATTTAGAACCACCAGACACTAATACTAATTACTACAACTAACTTAATAAATTTCTAAACAATCGGTTCTTACTAAAATGCTACGATTAATTCTCGACCAAAATTACTATTTTACCCTTACTCGCCAAAAGACCAAAATACCCTCCTAATCACTAAACTCAAGAAAATACATCAAAGGGTAAATAATCACATGCACGCATACATAAATACACGTAAATTAATTAAAAACTAAATAACGAAAAATCGGGCTGTTACAACTCTCCCCCCCTAAAAGAATTTTCATCCTCGAAAATTTACCTGAAGGAAACAACTCCGGATACGAATCCTTCATTCTACTCTCTGATTCCCAAGTAGCACTCTTGCCAGTTGGTCTAACCCAAATCACCGTCACAAAGACGATCTCCTTGCCCCTCAAATGCTTTACCTCGCGGTCTTCAACTCTAACAGGCCAAGTCTCAACCGTCAAATTATCTTTCACTTCCAACTCGTCCACTTGAATCATATGAGACTCGTCAAACACATACTTCCGCAACTGAGACACATGAAACACATCATGAAGATTCGACAACGACGGCGGTAACGCAATCTGATACGCTACAACTCCAATCTTCTCCATAATCTCAAACGGTCCAACAAAACGCGGTGTCAATTTCCGACACTTCAAAGCACGACCAACTGGAGCAAATATTTCAGTGTAATAAATGCCTTCTTGTTGACTGTAACCTTGTGCACCAAGTCTAGCTTTGTTTTTGGTTACTTCACCTTGTTCATTCAGCTTGTTTCTGAATACCCATTTTGTTCCAATAATGTTCTTTTGAGGAGCTTTGGGTACCAGATCCCACACATCATTTCTTTGAAACTGATAGAGCTCTTCTTGCATAGCTAATATCCATCCATCATCTGAAAGTGTTTCATCAACTCTAGCAGGTTCAATCACTGATAACAATCCTATCATAGACTCTTCTTGTCTGAAATATGATCTTGTTCTTCTAGGATTGTCTTTATTTCCAATTATTTGATCCTCGGGATGTGAAGACTTGTAGTTGAATGTATTCTTGGATTGATTTTCTTGCTGAGAGCCGTCTTGAGCTTCATCAGAAGCCACTTCATCTTGAGCTTCTGAAGTTGGTTCAACTTCTGGACTGTATTCAGATTCTGAAGTATCTTCAGTAGCCTGTTCAAGTGTACAAGACCATAGACAAAAATTTGAGAACATCATTAGGTTCTGGAAGTACAAAAGAGAGCAAAGGAATCAACAAAAAGGAAGCTTAAAGCGTCTGAAGAGAACTACTCCTAAAGTCAAAGTGCTCCTGAAGTGATGACGTCATCAGAAGCAAGTTCATCAGAAGCATCTCAGGAGCTGAAGATCACCAGAAGTTGTAGTTCATCAGAAGATGCAAGACTTAAAGCTTCAAAATGTTGTTCAATCAATTTAATCTCGTATAAGCATTGCAGAAGACCAGAATAGTGAAGCAACGCCTAATTCAAATGAATCTGAAGGCATTGGATGCTTGTTCTTTCAAGAGTGTTGACAAAGTACAATTGTACAACCACTACATCCACTACTCAGTCTTTGTCTCTGCTACAAGACAAGAATAACAGCTTTGCCTGCAACAATGTTCCTACAAACTTGGAATGGATTTGAAATTGATCCTTCATAGGACAACAACTATATCAGGCAAAAGATCATTGGTGATTGATCAAAGCTTCAAAAGACTCTTATTTTAATGTGCTGGCAATTCGCAACGTCTCTTTCACACCTTTATGTAAAGGAGTGAAGACTTGAAGAATTGTAAGAGACTCACAACAATTTAAAAGAGCCAAACCTCTGGTGAAATTGTTCTACATCAAAAAGTTCACTTAGAATTTCTTATCAAAGCTCATATCTTAGAAATTCTAGAGTCTTAAGAGTCTGTATCTGATTTGTATTGTGAACACCACTGATTTTATATCAAGTGTTCAACGTCAAACATTTGTCTTTGTAAATCTGTTTGATTAGAAGTCTCTTGCAGTTGTGCTTGAGCATAGAAGTCTCTTGATTGTGTTCAGGAGCATAGGAAGTCTCTTGCAGTTGTACTTGAGCATTTGAAGTCTCTTACTAAGTTTAGCAGTGAGCATTTGTAATCAGATATTACATTTTAGTGAACTCTCCTTGGAAGTGCAAGGGGGATAGGACTTCTTTTGGTTTGTGGAAGGAACCTTTATAATTGCTTTGTGTCCATCTTCTCTCTCTCTCTCTCTCTCTCTCTCTCTCTCTCTCTCTCTCTCTCTATGTTTCTATCCGCTGCATTTAGAATCTGAACATCACTTTAGAAGTTGTACTCTAACTGTTTCTGACCAGTGACTTCAGTAGGAGAAAAATAAAACACAATTCAACCCCCCCCCCCCCCCCCCTCTTCTTGTGTTTTTCTCACCTTTAATTGGTATCTAGAGCCTTGGTTCTGTTGAGAACACTTAATCGTGTGATAGTCCAAGATCTGAGAAAAACATGTCTGGTGAATCATCTATTTCTAGTTCTGGTGGTAATCATAATGTTGTACCAGTGATAATAAAGCTGACTCAGGAAAAGTTCCAAAGTTCAATGGAGATCCTGAAGAGTTCTCTTGATGGAAAACCAACTTCTACAGTTATATCATGGGCTTAGATGAAGAGTTATGGGATATTCTAGAAGATGGAGTTGGTGACTTGGACCTGGATGAAGAAGGAGTTGTTGTTGATAGAAAGAAACATACTCCTGCTCAAAAGAAGATGTACAAGAAACATTACAAGATCAGAGGATCGCTTGTTCTTGCTATACCTTGTGTAGAGTATATGAAAATGAGTGATAAATCTACTACAAAGGCTATGTTTTTTTCTCTCTGTGCAAACTATGAAGGTAGCAAGAAGGTTAGAGAAGCTAAAGCACTTATGCTTGTTCATCAATATGAGTCGTTCAAGATGAAGGATGATGAAAGTATTGAGGAGATGTACTCAAGATTTCAAACCTTAGTTTCTGGACTACAAATACTGAAGAACAGTTATGTTGCTTCTAATCATGTGATCAAGATACTAAGAAGCCCTCCTACAAGATGGAGACCAAAGGTTACTGCTATTGAGGAAGCTAAAGATCTAAACACTTTGAGTGTTGAAGATCTTGTCAGCTCTTTCAAAGTTCATGAGATAAGTCTTAATGAACATGAGCCTGCTAAGAAGAGTAAATCTATTGATCTACCATCTAAAGGAAAGTCATCAAAAGCTCTTAAAGTCATAGAATCTGAAGAAGAGTCACCTGATGGAGATTCTGATGAAGATCCTGCTGAGATGATGGCTATGCTTTCAAACAGACTGCAGTATCTTGCCAAGAAGAACAAGAAGTTCTTGAGCAGAATAAGTGGCTACAAAGGCTCCAAGAAAGAAGATTAGAAGGGTTGCTTCAACTGCAAGAAACCTGGACATTTCATTGCTGATTGCCCTGATCTTCAAAAGGAGAAATCAAAGGACAAGTCTAAGAAGTCAACTTTCAAATCAAACAAGATCAAGAAGCAGATCAAGCAGAGTTTGATGGCAACATGGGAAGATTTAGACAATGAATCTGAATCTGATTAGGATGATGCTGATGAAGATGCAAAGTTAGTTGTTGGGTTAGTGGCTATAGTAACTTCAGAAGCTGAACCAGAATCAGATTCAGAAGAAGAACCAATGAGTTGAAAGATTTATAAGAAAAATATGTTGATTTAATGAAACAATAAGAATCAACTCTATTGGATCTGAAAGCTTCTGAAGAAGACTTAGAGGCTTTGACTTCATTTGCAAAACTTATGAAAAAAAGGTCAAGTTCTTATGTCAGAAGCTACAAGAAAAGTGTAATGGAAAACCTTTAAGCAACCATGAAATTGCTCTTGTAGATTTTATTATGTCTGGTATTGACAGAAGCAGAGTTGCTTCTATGATTTATAACATTTACAAAAACAATGGCGAAGGGATTGGCTATTCAGAAGGAAAACCTAATAAAACTAATCTCAAAGCATGTTGTGAATGTATCAAGGAAGGATTGTAAACCGTCTTTGTACCTGAAGGTGTTAAAGTTGAAACTGTGGTTTAGTTAGAACCTGAAGCTTCTAGCTATAAGGGTAAGTTTACTTCAAAGTCAAAGAACTCTAAGTCTAAGGCTATGACAAATTCTGACTCTAAGACCTCAAAGTTCAAGATTCTGAAAAGATCAGAACCTGTTTCTCAGAGTCTGTTGAAACCAGAATCTGATATCTTGAAGTCTAAGTCTCAGAAGAACAAAATAGTTATGGCTTCAGGTAAATCAGAACTAAAAGTTGTTATACCTGAAGTACTGATCAATTAGAAGCTCTCGAAACCACATCTCAAGGTACAAGAAGTGAAGAGTAAAACTTTCAGCACTAACCTCAAAGGACCCATAAAACAATGGGTACCTAAATCTAAAATTGTCAATACTGCAGAAATGTCTAAGAGCAAAGGAAAAGCAAAAATCATGGTATATGGACAGCGGTTTCTCAGGACATATGACAGAAGAGAAGTCAATGTTCCTCACTCTCACAATGAAAGAAGGAGGAAATGTGAAGTTTGGAGGCAACCAGTCTGGCAAGATCATTGGTACGGGAACTATTGGTAACTCCTCTATCTCTATTAATAATGTGTGGTGTAACACCCCGTTTCCCAAAACAACGTTTAATAAAGAATATATAATCAGAGTTCAACAAATACGGACATGTCACACTACTTTTCAAAATTTGTTAAATAGAAAATAAAACTATTTAACTTCAACAACTTTAATCTCATAAATAATTGCAGCGGAAAAATTCTTTCAACATAATAAATCTTCTTCAACAAAATCTTGGCACAAAGGCCTCAACAATAAAATGATATCCAACATAATTAAGGTTCAACAACATTATTTAAAAATTCGATACATAAAGGAATGAAAGAATCAAGACAACGTTTCCCATCCCGTTACGTATCAGAGCCCTAGGACACTTGAGCCGACATCCTACAAGTCTCCATTACCTGCACTTGCCCACAAGGCGGCAATTCCAACAGAAGGGGTGAGAAACACATTCAATAATAATAATATATAATTCATCAAATCGATGAAACAACAACAAATTATACCACAAGTATCAACAAGTTCATATATGTATGTATACATATATATATATATAGCAACAACAACGTTATCAACATCAACGACATTTAGCAAGATACAACAACAATAAACAATCAACAACAACAATATCAACAACATCAACAAATCATCACATATAACGAAAACATCTCAAATATTCACAAGTACATCATAACATCACAAATACTTCAACACGTCATAAATACATCAACAAGTCACAATTACACCATCACGAATACATCATCACTTTGCAAATTACATCATCACCTCACAATTACATCATCACTTCACAAATTACATCATCACTTCACAATTACATCATCACTTCACAAACGACATGGCACGACTATGCAACAACGACTCCGACAATGCACCGACGACAATAACTAATGCAATATGCATGTGGTACCATTTTACGCGCGTTGAATGACAAGCATTCCAGGGCATGAGCCCTCAACAATTGGATGGTTAAAGCATCCCAGGGCATAAGCCCTCAACGGGTGAATGACTAGCATTCAAGGGCATAAGCCCTCAACAGTTGAATGATAAACATTCCAGGGCATGAGCCCCCAACGATGCATGAGTATGAAAGACTCGTGGTGTATATCAGCATACAACCCAACAACAACAACAACAGCAACGACATCTGTGATGGAAGACTCATGGTGTATATCAGCATACAACCCAACAACAACAACGACAACAACAACTGTGCCTAATATATTTATGACACACTCCCCAACTTAGACAACACGACTCAACGGCATCAACAACGAAAATCAACGACATAGCATATATAATCATATTTATTTATATATACATGCGTTCACATAGCTTCACTTTCATTTATAATATTCGCTTCATAAACAAGGTTAAATAAATCAAGAAAACATTTTTCAAAAGGAAATCAAATTTGATTAAACAAGTCATAAGTTAAATACTCATAAAACACTTCAATTTAACCTCTCATACTTAAGTTTGAAGTTTGGGAACTAACCATAGGTTTTGGACTAACTTGGAATAAGTTATGCTAAGTTTTCTTAAAGTTTTCTGAAAACCTACTTGGACTATTTTTATCATAACTCGAGATTTACAAAACATTTTCGAGTCAAACCAGTGCCATTAGAAATCTAACTCAATTATCTACAACTTTCATGTTTACACCTAAGACCAATTATGTACCAATCAATACCAGTTTTCATTTCAAATTCGGACAAAGTTGTGCTGAAATTCATAAAAATTCACTGTGACCTACGTTAAGTAATTTGACCATAACTCAAGTTCTATAAATCATTTTGACGTCAGACCAACGGCATTAGAAATATAACATTCATACCTACAACTTTCGTGTTTACACCAAAAGCTAGTTCGAAACAGAAACTGATGCAAAAGACGCAACAACATGAAACAGGGTATGCTGTCAAAGGTAGCTCTCGGGAAAACTCTATTTTTCACTCAAAACCCAAATTTCATCTACCCAAATCCCAAATTTGATAGAGAACAATGTTTACAGGTTCTATATACAACATAACAATCAAAACAACACAGAAACATGCATTAAACAACACAATTCATCACATCATATCAATTATCATAAACTTTCTAAACCCTAAACCTATAACACAATTTCATCAACAATCAAAATTATATATACATATTATTGAAGGAATCCCACCCTTACCTTAGATTATGATTCCTGAATTAAGCTGCGTTCTTCTCTCTTCTTCTAGCCTCTTCTCTTGGTTCTAGGTTTTCTCCTCTTCTTCTCTCAAAAACTCACTTTCTCTTTTTTTTTTTTCAATTGTACGTAAAACTCTTTCTGACTCTCCTTTTCTTTTTATTGTAAACTATAACCCCCTCTTATTTCCTTAACTCCCACTTATTCCTCATAATTATACTTAATTCCCTTTAAACCAAATAATACTATTTTCTACCTTTTTATTAAATAAATAAAATAATCAAACAACATTTATTTAAATAAAACACAACACCATAAATCATATAATAAATTATCATCACACCAAATATCACACAATTCATACCAAGTCATATATTTCACATAAAATCATATCTAAATCATATATGTCAAATATAGTCATATAAAATCATATAAAAATACTCAAACATCAACTAAAAATAATTAAATAAAGGCTAAAGTGCAACTTTGGCCCCCTATGTTTTAAAATGTTGCGATTTTGGCCCTCTATCTAAAAAAATTACAATTTTGGCCCCTTTCGTCTCAAAATTACTGAGAAGATGCCACGTGTCCCAAAAAAGGGGCCATAATCGCAACTTTTTGAGAAGATAAGGGGTCAAAATATCATTTTTCCCTTATGTTATGGGGTCAAAATAACATATTTCCCTAAACATAGGGGGTCACTTTTGTCATTTTTTTTCTTAGGGGGCCAAAATCGCAACCTTTTGAAAGATAGGGGGCCAAAGTTGCACTTTAGCCTTAAATAAAAATGGGGCGTTACATGTGGTTGGTAGATGATCTTGAACATAACCTTTTGAGTATCAGTCAGTTTTGTGACAATGGTTATGATGTGATGTTTGAAAAAGACCAACTGCACAGTAATCAACAAAGATAACAAATCCATTGTGTTCAAAGGAAAGAGAGTAGAGAATGTCTATAAAATCAATTTCTCTTAACTAGATGATCATAAGGTAATATGAAGTGGGTATGGCATAGAAGGTCAGGACATGCTAATTGGAGGTTAATCTCCAAGTTTAGTAAGTTACAACTTGTCAATGGCCTACCTAACATAAACTATCATTCAGATGCACTTTGTGGTGCATGCCAGAAAGGGAAGATTGTGAAATCATCTTTTAAAGCTAAAGACATTGTCTCAACCTCCAGACCCATAGAACTGCTTCATATTGTTTTATTTTGACTAGTTAATATTGCATCTTTATATGGAAGCAAATATGGATTAGTCATTGTTGATGATTACAGCAGATGGACTTAGGTAAAATTCCTAAGAAACAAAGACAATGCATATGATGTATTCAGCAACTTCTACAGTCAAATACAGTCTGAAAAAGAAATGAATATTTTGAAAGTCATAAGTGATCATGGTGGTGAATTTGAAAA
This sequence comes from Medicago lupulina, assembly GCA_958299785.1. Lineage (NCBI taxonomy): Eukaryota > Viridiplantae > Streptophyta > Magnoliopsida > Fabales > Fabaceae > Medicago > Medicago lupulina. The sequence continues at coordinate 57,740,271 of OY283140.1, forward strand.
TGAGCCATTTGAAACTTTTTGTGAAAAACATGGAATTGTCCATGAATTCTCTTCTCCTATAACTCCACAACAAAATGGGGTTGTAGAGAGAAAGAATAGAACCTTACAAGAAATGGCAAGAACCATGATTCATGAAAACAATTTGGCTAAACATATCTGGGTAGAAGCAGTGAATACAACATGTTATGTTCAAAATAGGATCTATATAAGACCTATCTTGGAGAAAACTGCATATGAACTCTTTAAGGGAAGAAGACCCAATATATCTTACTTTCATCAATTTGGATGTACATGTTACATTTTAAATAACAAGCTCTACCTAAAGAAATTTGATGCCAAGGCCCAAAGAGGAATCTTCTTAGGTTACTCTGAAAGGTCAAAGGCATACAGAGTGTATGATTCAGAGACACTCTGTGTTGAAGAATCTATGCACGTCAAATTTGATGACAAAGAGCCTGGAAGTGAAACTCCAGAGCAAGATGAAAGTTTTGCAGATATCCAGGGTACTAAAGATACTTTAGAACCTGATCAGATTGAAGAATCTAAAGACAATCCAAAAGTTGAACCAACTTCAGAAGCTCAAGATGAAGTAGCTTCTGATGAAGCTCAAGATGGCTCTCAGCAGGCAAATCAATCCAAGAATTCATTTAAGTACAAGTCTTCACATCCTGAGGATCAAATCATTGGAAACAAAGACAGTAGTAGAAGAACAACATCATATTTCAGACAAGAAGAGTCTATGATAGGATTGTTATCAGTGATTGAATCTGCTAAAGTTGATGAAGCACTATCAGATGATGTATGGATATTAGCTATGCAAGAAGAGCTTAATCAGTTTCAAAGAAATGATGTGTGGGATCTGATACCCAAACCTCCTCAGAAGAACATTATTGGAACAAAATGGGTATTCAGAAACAAGCTGAATGAACAATGTGAAGTAATCAGAAACAAAGCTAGACTTGTTGCACAAGGTTACAGTCAACAAGAAGGCATTGATTACACTGAAACATTTGCTTTAATTGCAAGATTGAAAGTAATCAGGTTACTTCTATCTTATGCAGTTAATCATGGCATAATCTTATATCAAATGGATGTTAAGAGTGCATTTCTAAATGGAGTTATAGAAGAAGAAGTGTTTGTTAAACAACCTCCAGGTTTTAAAGATCTTAAGCATCCTGACCATGTTTATAAACTTAAGAAATCACTATATGGCTTGAAACAAGCTCCCAGAGCTTGGTATGATAAATTGAGTAATTTCTTGATTAAAAATGATTTTAAAAGAGGTCAAGTTGACACAACACTCTTCATAAGGACTCTTGAGAAAGACATTCTTGTTGTGCAGATATGAGTTGATGATATAATATTTGGTTCTACTAATGCATCTCTTTGTAAGGAATTCTCTAAGTTAATGTAGAATGAATTTGAAATGAGCATGATGGGAGAATTAAAGTTCTTCCTTGGTATTCAAATCAATCAATGTAAAGATGGAGTATGTGTTCATCAAATAAAGTAGACAACGGAGCTTCTGAAGAAGTTCAAGCTAGAAGATTGTAAAGTGATGAATACTCGAATGCATCCAACCTGCACCTTAAGCAAAGAAGATACTGGATCAAAAGTATATCAGAAGCGGTATAGAGGTATGATTCATTCTCTGTTATATCTCACTGCATCTAGGCCAGATATTTTATTTAGTGTATGCTTGTGTGCAAGATTCCAGTAAGATCCTAGATAATCTCATTTAACATCTGTTAAGAGAATCTTCAGGTATCTGAAAGGAACAACTAATCTTGGACTCCTTTATAGGAAATCCCTAGATTATCAGTTGGTTGGATTCTGTGATGCTGACTATGCTGGTCACAGGATTGAAAGAAAATCAACAAGTGGCAACTGCCAGTTCCTAGGAGAGAATATGATATCCTGGGCTAGCAAAAGACAATCAACTATTGCTATGTCTACAGCAGAAGCAGAATACATCTCAGCTGCAAGTTGTTGTACACAACTACTCTGGATGAAACATCAGTTGGAAGATTATCAGATTAATGCTAACAATATTCCCATTTTTTGTGATAATACTGCTGCTATTTATTTGTCAAAGAATCCAATTCTACATTCAAGAGCCAAGCATATTGAAATCAAACACCATTTTATTAGAGATTATGTTCAAAAAGGAATCCTGGATATACAATTCATTGATATTGAACATCAGTGGGCTGATGTATTCACTAAATCTTTAACTGTGGAAAGATTTGATTTTATAAAGAAAAATTTGAACATGCACTTTGTCTCTGATTAAAATTGCTTGCTGTTGAACTAGAAGTTAGGTTCTGAAGTTAGTTCAGAAGCTATGGTCCATCAGAAGCTCTTAACTGAGGTTCTGAGGAAAATGTGCTTCTGAAGATTACATCAGCACTTCAACTTCAGAAGCTAGATTTTGTGCTTCTGAATAACAGAGCTAGTGGAAACGTTGGAGTTGCTTTATGGCAACACTTGTCCCACTAACTTGACAGCGCATATGAAGTTATCTGATGTGGCTTATTTGTATTGGTGTATAACTTAAGTGGGAAATGATGTTTTAAAAGCTTTGAATGTACTATTCTCGCGCCCCCAACTGTCATTAATGTTGTGTTTGTTTGTCCCCTCTGAATTGCAATCGTTTGGTTTTTACTCAAAACACTTATACAATACACACATTACTCACTTCACAGCCTGCACTTTCTTTCTTCAACTGTTCTCTGCGAAGTAAAACGCATTTCACTTCAATCAAACCTAGAACCCTAGAAGTTTCATCTCTATCAATGGCATCATCAAGCTAAGTTCCAGAATCAACTATGTAACACCCCGAAATCCCAACATAAAAATTTCCGTATATTATCAGAGTTAAACCCATAATCAGGATGTCACATTTCATAAAAATCACTAAACAACAATGAATAATATTTTATTCTTCATCAAAATATTCAATGTAACAGCGGAATTATAAACTCAAAATATTCTTTTAAGTAAATCTTGGCACAAGGCCACATTAACGTCTCAAAAGGTTCAACAACCGTTTTAAAGTCATAAATAGTTCATAGAAAATACGTAAAAGAATAGAAACAATGACAAAGTCTCATCCCGTTACGTATCAGAGCATCCTAAGACACCACACACAACGGATTCCTCACATATACGCACCTAAGCTTGATTACCTGCACTTGCCCACAAGGCGGCAATTCCAACAGAACGGGTGAGAAACACAATTATCTACAACTTTCATGTTTACACCAAAACCCAGTTCAAAACAGAAACATGTGAAAAAGGCGCAAGAACATGAAACAGGAGATGCTGTCACTGTGCAGCTCTCGGGAAAAGTGACATTTTCCACCCAAAAATCCCATTTTTAATCCCTTAATCACCCCAATGTATTTGAAATCTTGTTTACTGATCATATATGCAACAAAGGAGTCAAAACAACATACAATTATGCATGAACCGACATAAATCATCACATTTATCATAAACCTAACCCTAGAACATATTCATCCATCAAAAATCAAATTAACATATATATTATTGAAAGGAATCCCACCCTTACCTTAATTCAGCAACGCAAGAAAATTCTACAGCAAATTCGATCCCCTTCTTCTTCTTCCTAGCTTCCTCTTGGTCCTTCTCAAAACTCACCTTTTCTAAATTGCACGTGAAAGCGTTTTCTTTTTTTTTTCTTAACCTAATTCTCTATTTATATAACTCTTAAACAATTTATTTTATTTCCACTTAACCCTTAATCTTCCTAAAATTTCATAACAACCAAATCTTAAACTCTTATTTCTTACTAAAAGGTAACTCTCATTTAATTTCTATTAAACTCACTTAATTCCCTTTTAAACTAAATAATACCTTTTTCCTCCTATTTATATATCTCTTCTCCTCTATCTTATTTATTTCTAAATTAAATATATCTCTCCCCCACTTAATAATAATAATACACCAAATAATAAATATATTTCTATACTAGATAACATATATATATCCACACAAAATAACAAATATATTTTCAAACCAAATAACAAATATATTTCTATAACAAATATATCTCTATAAAACAAACATATTTTTATAACAAATATATCTCTACATAACAAACATATATATTTCTACACCAAATAACATATATATTTCTACACCAAACATCACATATATTTTTACACAAAATAACATATATATTATAATATAATATGCTACTAAAACACCAACACATAACACAAAAATAACACACATCACCATAAATCAAATAAATTATTTAAAAAGACTCTAAACTCAATCAAATAATTAAATAAATAAAATAGGGCGTTACAAACTACGCTAGATATGGCACAAGGAACGTCTACTCAACAGGAAACTCTTGCGTATGAGATTAAAGGAAGAACCATGCCTTTGGAAGAATGGGAGTTAACAGTACAAGTTGAAAACTAAGTTTATTTAACTTCTCTGGCTTATCATGGCTGAAACATTAAGGAATTCTACGAAGCTCAGGAACTCTTACACTACTTTGATATGCTGAATGGTCCAACCTATGTGAATCTCATAAGGCACTTCTAGGTAAGAGCATCTGTTTATGATAAACATGCTGCTAAGCTGGAAATGGAAGAAAAAGTGCTTATTGACCCCTCTTTGGCTGGGAAATCTAGAGAAGAAATGGGTCTGGAACCTTTCGTTGATACTGAGATCAGATCAAGTATCATGGGTGTACCAGTCTTCATCTCTCAGGAGATCATAGCGTATGTGATTGGAAGAGCTTCTAAAGGAAGTTTCAAGGATGGATTAGATAATAACAAGAAAAGTCCATGGAATGAGATTGTAAATCAAACCATGTACAACGGCAAAAAGAAAGGTGCCTACAGTGACTTGAGCATGGAGAAGAAGATGCTCCCTAAGATACAGAATGAGAATCTTTTGCCTAAGGGAGGAGGTTCTGATCAACCATCTTTAGAGCATAGGGTATTTCTGCATTACTTCATCAAGAAAGAAAAAGCAAATGTACCTAAATACATTTTCAAACACATGATCAAAGCTCTGAAAGAGAGTTAGACAATCAAGAGATCATGGATTCCCTATGGAAGACTAATCTCATAGATTCTTCATCAAGGAGGATTTTGAAGGCTTTGAGTGAAACAAGAGGTTTCACAGATCAACAGCTGGATACATTCACAGGGAAAATTATCAATGGAAGTACCTTGAGAAATATGACTCTGATCAAGAAGGATACTTACAAGAAGTTGGAAATAGATTTGAAGGAATCTAGAACCATATCAAACCTTATGGAAGGATTTCCCCCAATATGCAAACAAGACCCTCTTGATGTTCAATTGTACTTCATACACGATCATCTGTAAAGCACTGGAGAGAATATCCAACTGGAGGATATACCAGATCAGATGTATGGTGGTGCTCTACCAGTAGCAAAGAGCAGGAAGTAAAAAAGAAAGCCAATTTCAGAAGCTGAGTATTTGGAAGAAGCTTCTGAACAACCTACTAAGAAAGCTAAGAAGGCCAAGAAAGACAAAGTAGCTGAAGCAACTGGTTCTGGTCTATCTACAATACAAGAAAAAGTTCGGGATCTGGAACATGTTAAGGTCCTGAACAAATGAACCAGAAGTGGTAAGGAAGTTGTACCTTCACCACCTCAACCAGCTCAACCTTCCATTCCTAGAAAGAAAAGAAAACCCACTGTCAGGAAATTGAAGCTTAGTTCAGAAGAAGATGAAGAAGCTACAGATCTTGTAACAAGGGAAGTTAAGAGTAGGAAGGAAACAGATGTTGCTGTGAAGAAGGCACTGCAGCTTGCCAAAGATATTGAGATACCTGCTGAGGTCCTGGCCAAAGAATCCACAGTTGAAGCTGCTCAACTTGGATTAGAGCTTACAGAGAACCTGCAGTAGATGATAGAAGCTGAGGGTGTCTTGAAGACTACTGAAGATGCTCAGGAGGAAGTTGTTTGTTCAGAAGTTGTTGCTTCAGAAGCTCCTGAAGGTAATAATGATTCTCACACTGCTGCTGATGAAATTATTTTAGTAGAATCTAGTACATCTTCTGAAACTAAGACTAGTTCAGCCTCCCTCTCATCATCTTCATCCACATCATATGATCCAGATGATATACCTTTAAGCAAAGTCTACACCACTCTCAACAAAGCTTTATCCCCATCACCATCAACCAAAACTTCTAAAAAGCCAAATTATGATACCTTTGTGCCAATGTATCCCTCTGTTGAAGAGAGGTTAATTGGTTTGCAACAAAGAAGAATTGATGCTTGCATTCATCTACCTGCTGATCATCACCTACAACCACCTATGATTGAGCCTATTCAATCTTTTCCTGTTGATGTAGAATGTGTTAATGATCACACAGGGTTAGATATTGATAATATTAATGTATCATCATCTAAACCTAACTCTCCAACACAAACAACTTAAACAACAACAGAGACCTGTGAACCATCAATTATACAAAACCTTGTAGATCATTATTCAGGTGAACTACCTGAGTATGAGTCAAACCAAGATAAAGCCTCTGACATAGCTTCTGATGAAGTTATGACAGAAAGCCCTCAACAACATGAACCTAACCAACAAATGACCTCAACCACCAACATAGATTCCATTCCTGAACTGAATGTTCCTAAACAACCTGTTCCTGAACTGACTATTCCTAAACAACATGTTCCTGAACTTAATGTTTCTGAACAAACCATAAACAGCCAATCATCAACAACCTAAACCTTTGATGAACCTGAAACTTCAGTAATTGACCAACCCTCATCATCCAACCTAGCCATTCAACCATGTGCTCCTGCCAGAACAAATGTCCCTTCTCCACCCACCTTGTTTCTAGATTCTACTATTATAGCAGATGTGTGTGAGAACATTTTTCAGGAGTTGAACAACTTAGTTCAAGCAAGGAACAATCTCATTCATGAGGATAGCTTTGAGAAGCTGTGGAAGAGATTAAAGGAAAGAGTGGACTATGTCTTGACTGAACTCCAGAGATCATGTCTTGATGCTCAGGACTCTACTCAAAGAAAGCTTCAAGAGTGGCTGAAAGGGGTTGATAGCAATCTTCAAGAAGTGCAAGTGTTGAGAACTTGGGTGTGTACTCCTCTTAGCTTAAGAGCAAGGAATGCTACAGACTTTATTCCAACAAGAATACACCCAAGAGAGCTGAACATCAACTGGTTATCAAAGGTTAATGTCAAACAAGTATCTACAGAACTAGCCTTGCTGCAAAAGAATGTTGAATTGGAAAAGGAAAATAAGCAATTTAGAAAATAAGTTCTTGAACAAAAGCTACTAATGCATGAATACAAGTCCTCAACAGAAGAAAAATTGGACGAAGCCAGAGTTAGAGAGGAGAAGCTGATCAAAAGCAACGAAGAATTCAAGCAAGAAATGAAGCAACAAGCTGAAGAAACAAATAATAAAGATGTTTAAAAAACAAGCCCAACCTTAGTTGCACAACCCTAGCTTGTTTATTTCTGTTATTTGTATCTTTACATGATTCTGCTTGCATATTTGTGCTTCTGACTAACACTTACTGCTTCTGAACAATGTTTATACTTCTAAATTGCGTTTATGTTATGATATATGACTTGTGTCTACAGAATTTCTCACTACGTTTTTCTCATCTCTTCTTTTTGTCTTTATTTTATATCTTTTTGTTGATGACAAAAGGGGGAGTAGATGTATAGTATTTAAAGGCTCTGAGCCCCATTAATTTAATTTCATACAATTTAAATTAATAGGACCATCTTCTTATCTCTTAGTCTTTTAATGTGAGATTATTCTGAGAGTTATTACGTTCTTAAATGATGAATTTAATTAACAAGAATAGAACTAAGGGGGAGCTTACAAACCTCACCTTATAGTGCTATTGGACTAAGGGGGAGATTACAAACCTCATACCCTAAAAGTCAACTTGTTAATTAGATTAACAACAATTGAACATTTTAAATACTAATGTTTGTCATCATCAAAAAGGGGGAGATTGTTGGAACAAAATGTGTTTAACATTACCTCTTTAGAGTTTTGATGATAACAAGGTATTAAAAATTGTCAATTGGATATGCTAATATTTGTTCAAGTGTACAGGACCATAGATAAAAATTTGAGATCATCATTAGGTTCTGGAAGAACAAAAGAGAGCAAAGGAATCAACAAAAAGGAAGCTTAAAGCGTCTAAAGAGAACTGCTCATGAAGTCAAAGTGCTTATGAAGTGATGACGTCATCAGAAGCAAGTTCATCAGAAGCATCTCATCAGAAGCTGAAGAACACCAGAAGCTGTAGTTCATCAGAAGATGCAAGACTTAAAGCTTCAAAATGTTGTTCAATGGATTTAATCTCGTCTAAGCATTGCAGAAGACCAGAAGAGTGAAGCAACGGCTAATACAAATGAATTTGAAGGCATTGGATGCTTGTTCTTTGAAAAGCGTTGAAAAACTACAATTGTACGAAGTGTACAACCACAACCTCCACTACACAGTCTTTGTCTCTGCTACAAGCCAAGAATAACAGCTCTGCCTGCAACGATGTTCCTACAGACTTGGAATGGATTTGAAATTGATCTTTCATAAGACAACAACCATATCAGGCAAAAGATCATTGGTGATTGATTAAAGCTTCAAACGACCTTTATTTTGATGTGCTGGCAATTCACAACGTCTCTTTCACACCTCTATATAAAGGAGGGAAGACTTGAAGAATTGTAAGAGACTCACAACAATTTAAAAGAGCCAAACCTCTGCTGAAATTGTTCTGCATCAAAAAGTTCACTTAGAATTTCTTATCAAAGTTTATATCTTAGAAATTCTAGAGTTTTAAGAGTCTGTGTCTAATTTTTATTGTGAACACCACTGATTGTATATCAAGTGTTCAACTTCAAACATTTTTCTTTGTAATTCTGTTTGATTAGAAGTCTCTTGCAGTTGTGCTTGAGCATAGAAGTCTCTTGATTGTGTTCAGGAGCATAGGAAGTCTCTTGCAGTTGTGCTTGAGCATTTGAAGTCTCTTGCTAAGTTTAGCAGTGAGCATTTGTAATCAGATATTACATTTTAGTGAACTCTCCTTGGAAGTGCAAGGGGGGCAGGACTACTTCCGGTTTGTGGAAGGAACCTGTGTAATTGTTTTGTGTCTCTCTTCTCTCTCTCTCTCTCTCTCTCTCTCTCTCTCTCTCTCTCTCTCTCTCTCTCTCTCTCTTTCTCTTTGTACTCTAACTTCTTCTGACCAGTGACATCAGTAAAAGAAAAAGAAGAAAAAGAAAACACAATTCAACCCCCCCTTCTTATGTATTTCTCACCTTTAGCCTGTATATCTGCATAACTTCCATCTTGCTCTGCAGTTTCACTTCCAAGCTCTTTGTCATCAAATTTAACGTGCATAGATTCTTCAACACAGAGTGTGTCTGAATTATACACTTTGTATGTCCTTGACCTTTCAGAGTAACCTAAGAAGATTCCTCTTTGGTCCTTCACATCAAATTTCTTTAGGTAAAGCTTGTTATTTAGAATGTAACAGGAACATCCAAATTGATGAAAGTAAGATATATTGGGTCTTCTTCCCTTAAAGAGTTCATATGCAGTTTCTCCAAGTTAGGTCTGATATAGATCCTATTTATGTTTAGCCAAATTATTTTCATGAATCATGGTTCTTGCCATTTCTTGTAAAGTTCTATTCTTTCTCTCTACAACCCCATTTTGTTGTGGAGTTTTGGGAGAAGAGAATTCATGGGCAATTCCATGTTTTTCACAAAAAGTTTCAAATGGCTCATTTTCAAACTCTCCACCATGATCACTTCTGACTTTCAAAATTTTCATTTCTTTTTCAGACTGTATTTGAGTGCAGAAGTTACTGAATACATCATATGCATTGTCTTTGCTTCTCAGGAATTTTACCCAAGTCCATCTGTTGTAATCATCAACAATGACTAATCCATATTTGCTTCCATATAAAGATGCAATATTAACTGGTCCAAATAAATCAATGTGAAGCAGTTCTAAAGATCTGGAGGTTGAGACAATGTCTTTAGCTTTAAAAGATGATTTTACAATCTTCCCTTTCTGACATGCACCACAAAGAGCATCTGAATGATAGTCAATATTAGGTAAGCCTTTGACAAGTTGTAACTTGCTAAGCTTACAGATTAATCTCCAATTAATGTAACGCCCTCTTTAATTATTTAATTATTTTATTAGATGATATGGTATATGTTTATATATTATATGATTTGTGATGATTATGTGACGTAATTGTGACGTATATGTGACGTGTGACGTGTTATTATTTTATTGTTTAATAAAATAATATAAGTGATGTTTATATGAATATTTATTTGGTAAATAAATAGATTTGGTAGAAAAAGATAGAATTTTAAGAGATGGGGTTATATTTATAATTAAGAAGAGTTGTGTGGGTTAAGAGAGAATTAATTAAGTTGGGAGGGAGTATATAAGAGAAGTAGGTTAAGAGAGGAAGTTTTTGAGAACGCGTACAGGCAATTGAGAAAAGAGAAGAAGAACGGTCAAGAGAGAAGAGAAAGCTAGGTTCCAATCCTGCACATTTTTCCAGGTAAGGGTGAGCCTAACTCCATTAATATTAATTGTATAACATCTGTACTTGATTAGCTAAGAGATTAGGAAGAATTGGGAAGAGTTTCATGAATTAGGTTTTTGAGGATTTTGATGAATTTGATGTGGGATGGCTGTGAATTGGTGTAGAGATGTGTTACAGAACCTAGATTATCCCCTAGGATGATATTGCTGATGAATTAGAAGCTTAATTGGAGAAAATTGACAGGTTTTAGTGAGTTTTGGTCTGAACCCGTAGTGGTTCTGAGATCGCTCGCCTGTGGTGAGTGATCACTCACCGTGGTGAGTAACCCTTGGTTGCTCGCGAGGCGAGCAGTATAGCTCGCCGTGGCGAGCTTGACCCTTAAACTTAGGATTTTTGCCAAACTTTAGATGGTTTTGAGTGCCCTCATATTTATAGAGATGACCTGTGAAGTTGGTTTGGTCAAATTTGATTTAGAGAGCTTAAAAATGAGGATTTTGGTGAAAAATGTCAAAAAGGCCGAAGCACCCAGTATTTCTCGCCTCCAGCTCGCCCCCAACTCGCCTTTGGCGAGTGAGCTGATGTGAGTGCTCGCCTGTGGCGAGCAGATGTACTCGCCGTGGCGAGTTAGATGGTTCAGAACTGTGTTGTTGTTTTACAAGCTGTTTCGTATAGGACGTTTAGAGGAACCCTTGGGGTAGAGTTAGTGCTGTTGTATACCCTTAGATGAGTTATGTAAAGATGAATGATGATGGTTCTATTAGGCCATTGATAAATGATGTGTTGTTGAATATAAGTGATGTATGAGTATAATGCTAATTGAATAAGATGATGTTATGTGTTACAATGTGTATGTATGATGAGATGATGTTCTGCCATGTAATTGTTATAACTGCATGTGTCAGTCTTGAAAATGTAATGATGTTGAGACGGTGTATTAAGTTGTTAAACGACGAGTCCATGCATTTGCATATTTATGAGACGGTGGAGCTTTATGCTCAAAGCGACGGTGGAGCATTTGCTCAAAGCGACGGTGAAGCATATTAATGCTATAATCATATGGTACCACATGCATGATGTTGAGACGTTAGGTGTTGCATTTAGTCGAGTCAATTGTGACATATATGAGATGATGTTTGAGACGTTGATGTGTGATGTAATGTTGTTTATGATGATGCTTATGAAGATGTTATGATGTGCTTTAATGTATATGTTTGTGAGTTGGATGTATGACTGTTAATCTTGTCATATGATTTATATATTAATATTATTGTTGTGAATCTCACCCCTTCTGCTGGAATTGCCGCCTTGTGGGAAAGTGCAGGTACTCAGCCTTAGATGCGTTGATGCGAGGATGTGTGAAGTTAGGGTTGCTCTGATATGTAACGGGATGGGGTCTTTTGTAGAGTCTATTCCTTTATGTATCGTGATTGAATAAATGTTGACTTTTGTGATGTTGAAACTTTAATAGTTTGAGACGTTTATGCTGGCTTTTAAGCCAAGACATTTAAGAGATGTGACTATTGAATTCCGCTGCTTAACTGAACGTTTTCGTAATTTAATAAATTATTATCTAAGTTGTTTTTAAAGAAGAAATGTGACACTCCTTTGAGAAGTACTCTGATTTATGTGATTTATTTAAAGAAATTTTTAAGACGGGAAATTGGGGTGTTACAATTAACATGTCCCAACCTTCTGTGTCATACCCACTTCTTATCATTCATTGATAGAAGACAGATTACCTTCTGATCAACTAGTTCAGAGAAATTGACTTTATAGACATTCTCTACTCTCTTTCCTTTGAACACAATGGACTTGTTATCTTTTTTGATTACTATGCAGTTGGTCTTTTCAAAGACCACATCATAACCATTTTCACAAAACTGACTGATACTCAAAATGTTATGTTCAAGACCATTTACCAACCACACATTATTAATAGAGATAGAGGAGTTACCAATAGTTCCTATACCGATGATCTTTCCAGACTAGTTGCCTCCAAACTTCACATTTCCTCCTTCTTTCATTGTGAGGGTGAGGAACATTGACTTATCTCATGTCATATGTCTTGAGCAACTGCAGTCCAAATACCATGAATTTTGCCTTTCCTTTGCTTTTAGGCATTTCTGCAGTATTGACAATTTCAGATTTAGGTACCCATGGTTTTATGGGTCCTTTGAGGTTAGTGCTGGAAGTTTTACTCTTCACTTCTTGTACCTTGAGGTGTGTTTTGAGAGCTTTTAATTGATCAGTACTTTAGGTTTAACACCTTTTAGTTCTGATTCACCTAAAGCCATAACTGTTTTGTTCTTCAAAGATTTAGACTTCAAGATACCATATTCCGGCTTCAACAGACTCTGAGGAACAGGTTCTGATCTTTTTAGAATCTTGATCTTTGAGATCTTAGAGTCAGAATTTGTCATAGTCTTAGACTTAGAGTTCTTTGGCTTTGAAGTAATCTTACCTTAGAGCTAGAGGCTTCAGGTTCTGACTGAACCACAGTTTCAACTTTAAGACCTTCAGGTACAAAGAAGGTTTCCAATCCTTCCTTGATACATTCACAACATGCTTTGAGATTAGTTTCATTAGGTTTTCCTTCTGAAAATCCAATCCCTTTGCCATTATTTTTTAAAATGTTATAAATCATAGAAGCAACTATGCTTCTGTCAATACCAGACATAATAAAATCTTCAAGAGCAATTTCATGGTTACTTAAAGGTTTTCCATTACACTTTTCTTGTAGCTTCTGACATAAGAACTTGAGCTTCTCTTCATAAGTTTTGCAAATGAAGTTAAAGCCTCTAAGTCCTTCTTCATAAGCTTTCAGATCCAATAGAGTTGATTCTTGTATGGGCGGAGTTGTAGGACGTCGTTGTGTTGGTTTGAGTCAGGTGAAAGTGCTTTGTTAGGACCGGATGTTGTGCAAGAGACGACTAAGAAAGTCAAGATGATTCAAGAGAAGATGAAAGCGTCTCAGAGTACGCAGAAGAGCTATCATGATAAGAGGAGGAAGGACATTGAGCTTCAGGTTGGTGATCATGTGTTTTTAAGGGTGAATCCTGTAACCAGTGTTGGTCGTGCTTTGAAGTGTCGGAAGTTGACACCACGTTTTGTTGGACCGTTTGAGATTGTGGAGAAGGTTGGAGTTGTAGCATATCGGATTGCGTTACTGCCGTCGTTATCGAATCTTCATGATGTGTTTCATGTGTCTCAGTTGCGGAAGTATGTGTATGACGAGTCTCATGTGATTCAAGTGGACGAGTTGGAAGTAAGAGATAATTTGACGGTTGAGACTTGGCCAGTTAGAATTGAAGATCGCGAGGTGAAGCGTTTGAGGGGCAAGGAGATTGTTTTGGTGAAAGTGATTTAGGTTGGACCAACGGGCGAGAGTGCTACTTGGGAATCAGAGAGCAGGATGAAGGATTCGTATCCAGAGTTGTTTCCTTCAGGTAATTTTCGAGGACGAAAATTCTTTTAGGGGGGAGAGTTGTAACAGCCCGATTTTTTCGTTATTTTGTTTTTAATTATTTTTATGTGTGTTTATTTGTGCTTGTATGTGAATATTTATTCTTGGTTGTATTTTCTTGGGTTTAGTGATTAGAAGGGTATTTTGGTCTTTTGGTGAGCAGGGGTAAAATAGTAATTTTGGTTGAGGATTAATTGTAGCGTTTTAAGTGAGGACCGATTGTTTAGAGATTTGTTAGTTGGTTGTGATAATTAGAATTAGTGCCGGTAGTTTCTAATTATTTAGTCGTTAGTAAGTTAGAAAATTAGTAAGTGGAATAATTAGAATTGAGCCCAATTAACATTTGGCGGGTTAGGCACAATGGAGTGTGACTATATAATCCAACCTTTAGAGAGAAACTAAGGTTAGAAACATTTGTTCATTTCACACAAAGAGGCTAGAGAGGCTAGAGAAAGGGTTGAAGAGGAGAAACTTGGAGAGGGGAAGATTTTGGAGCAAAAGTGAAGCTTAGGATTTGATTGTTGAAGATTAGAGGTAAGGGGGCTAGTTTTCTATCATAATCTCTTTTCTACCCATTTCTCATAAGTGATTAAGTAAATAATTGATTTTGGTATTAAGTGATTATTTGAATTTGAGTGAGTGAATTCATGTTTAGATGTTGATGTTATGATTGTACATGTGAAATGAATGATTAATTGTTGTTGATAATGATTTCATATGCCAAAATTCATATATGTGGGTGTGTTGTGTTTTGGTGAAAAATTGATGAATAATGAAGTTGTGGTTTGTTAAATTTTGAATGGATTCATGATTAATTGGTGTTGATAATGTTTTGAAACATGTTGTTGATGAATTGGTGTAATGATTATGCCTATTGGTGAATTGATGATGAAAGTTGTTGTTGTTGTTGAATATTTATGAAAGTTTGGTGAATTATTGAATTTTGACAAAATGGTGTTTGAATCTTGAGTTTTGAGCATCATTGAGTGTGTGTTCATGTATTTGACCTATAAACTTTATTTGGGACATGTTTTGAGTGTGGAAAGATCAAAATTGAAGTGTTTGGGAAAAAGGGTTTTGAAATTCGAAGTTTTTTTTCTAAACACATGAGTGTTCGCTTAAGCGAGCTCTAAGCGAACCTCAAGCAAGCGTGCCCAGGTCGCTTCTGGACACAGTTCACTTGAGCGAGCTATGAGCGAACAAGAATGTTGCTTCTGGACAGAGTTCGCTTGAGCGAGCGGTAAGCGAACCCCAAGCGAACAAGCCCAGAATGCTATTGAGACCTGGTTGCTTAAGCGAACCAGACTTCGCTTAAGCGAACAGCACCCTGTTCAGCCACACTTGATTTTTCGTTTCGTGTACTTGGGGCCAATCCGAACTTTCTAAATTGTTTCTTTCGACTTGTTTAATCATTACTTATGTATTTAATCCTATGGAAACATCATTTGTATGGATTTGGACTTAGTTTTATAAATCATTCCTAATGTTTGGAAAAACGTCCAAGAACATTAATTTTCTGAAAACTTGTTTCCTCAAGTGAATGATGTAGGATTACATATGTATGTTGTTTATATGATTAATGACATGATCTTGAATTATTTCATTGAGAACTAGAATGTTTTGCTTTGGAAATGAATTGACTTTTGAGACGAACTTTGCGTTTTATGAGAATTCATTGTAATTGACCCGTGAAACGCTCATGTAAGTACACCTACATACATATGTGACTAGTGTACTCACTTAGTGGAGGCAATTGAGTCGTTTGGCTTTGTTTTGGTTCATTGATCCCAATTATTTAAGTTGTGAATTATATTATACGAACTTAGTCGAAAATATTCATTAGACTCATTTACCTTGAAATTCTTTCATGAATAGTTGATATGCTTATATATGTCGTATGTATATATGTTGTTGGTGGTTATATATGTTGTGTGCATATATGTTGTTGGTGGTTATATATGTCGTGTGCATATATGTTGATTGGTGATTATATATGTTGTGTGCATATAAGTTGTTGGTGATTATGTATGCTATGTGCATATTCGTTGTTGGTGAATTTCTTTACATGCTATTGTTGGTGAATTGTTGGTGTGAGCATGTATTGGATTATGTTGGTGTAGACTTGTGAAATTTGTATGAAGTATGTTTTGTTGTTATTGAGTCCTAGTTCACACACACAGTTGTTGTTGGCTTTCATCTCCATGTTGGTGTTGGATACTTATGTATTCATTATGCGGGTTGTTATGCGGGTTGTTATGATGTGTTTGTTGCATCAGGGGCGACGGCCTCGGAGATGAAAATTGGTACCACACACACCTAGAGTTGCTCTAGACACGTTGCATGTTCTAGGAAGAGTCGTGTTTGCTTATGTCTTTAAGGTGAATATGTTGTTGGTGCATTTGTGTGCTTGGTGATTGATTACAATTGACGAAACTTATGCTTGTACTTTTATTGATGAGAATAATTTATGTTCATGCTTATTTATGAAAGATTAATTATTATTGCATGCTTAATCCTGTTGATTCTTATGATTATGATTGATGTGAAACTAACCCCCAGTGGTCTGTGGTGGACCGCCTACCTATTTGTATGAATGGGTAGACGGCGTGTAGGATTAGTTGATTGCATTGCTTTGGTGAGTGCTCGAGGATAGCGGGAGTTTCCTCCATTTATTTTCGCTTGTTGTGTCTTAAAGACTCTGATCTAGGACGACGTCTATCTTTATGTCTTGGATTTATTTTATTTGGAGTTGTATCTATGTTGGGATTATTTATGAGTTGGTTTCATCTTATGGTTGATGACATGGCTATTGTTGAAATGTGTTTGATTTTCCGCTGTGAATTTTTATGTTGAGATATATTCATGTATGATTACTTGGTGATTTATTCGTAGGCGTGACGACTATTTCTTATTTATTTATTGTAATTGCATGATTTATTGCTTAAATAGAAATAGGGTGTTATAACTAACCCAACAGCTACCTTTGCACCTTCCTCCTCAAGGTTTTGCTCCTCCTCCTGTTCCTGTGGGACATCACCAACATACAGCAAATTTTCTTCCACCTCGGTGTTAGTCCGAGATGGGTTAGAAAGTACAATCAAACACATAGGCACATTGAGCTGAAGCTCAAAAGCTATACGGTCGGGTTGAGGCTTAATGAAGTTCATAGCAATGAGGGTTTCTATATTAAGCTTATTGTTTCCCTCAATTCTTTTTATCCCTTTGTTCTCACCTACACCAAACTTCCTAGCTATAAAGGTGATAATGCCCCCTACCACTATCTCACTCCTAGCATTAGATTTTGCACCTAAAGAAGCAAGATAATCAAGCATATAAAAGCAAGTATTAACAGGATGGTTGTTAAGCATTGCCCAAAGCATAAATATTTCATCCGTCCTAGTGGTACCTACTTCCTTTCTACCCCAAATTGTGCAAGCCATAGCCCTTTGGAGGTATCTAAGCACAGGGTTATGGATATTACTAGCCTTATTGGATCTAGAGTTGTATTGGTGTAGGCCGGTAATACTTTTCCAAAAGGTGATGGGGTTGTATGCTTTCGGCCTAAGATCATGATTATAAGAGTCATGGATGAACCCCGTATTAGTGAAGCCCATCTCATTGCAAAAATGTTCTAAAGACATCTCATAATCGGTGTTCATAAGCCGGTAGTAGACTCTATGGTCGAGGTCATCATAATTCATCCTATCTTTAGTAAAAACGAAAGTGCTTAAAAATTCATAAGTGAAATTCTCATAACCCCGCATAGGTCGCATCATATCACCCCATCCTAGCCTATTCAACAGCATATTCACATTATCTCTAATCCCTAATCTATTCATGTCATAATCATCAGGATACCTACAAGGGTGCAAAGGTTTAGAGGGAAGAGATTTATACCTACTCCGTTGTTCTGGAGTGCTAAATGTGATGTCGTGATTCTTTGGGGTAGCTTGCCTCTTGTTGCCTCCATCACTTGAGCTTGCAACTTCCTTTCCCGGTCTCCTTGGAGCCATGTTGATTTTGTTGACTTTTTTGTGAATGTGTGGAAGGTTGGGGTTTGGGAAATTTTTGGTGGGAAAGGTAGGTTTTGTTATGGGGTTGAGTTGGAAGTAAGAATTTTAAGTTGAAAGGTAGGTTTTGGTGAGATTTGGTGGTTTTTGTGTTAGGTTTTTAGGGAATTCGAATTTGGGAATTTGTGGTTTGGGTGGATGAAAGTTGTTTTGGAGTGGTGGGTTTTGGTTGTGGAGATGTTTAGAATTGATTTAGTGAAGAAATTTGGTGAATTGGTTGAGTTTTGAGGGAGTTTGGAAGGTTTGTAGGTGAGTAGTTATGGAGTTTTGGAGGTTGGGTAAGTATAGAGAGAGGTTTTTGTGAAGAATGGGTGAAGAAGAAGAAGAGGGAAAAGTCTTTAAAATTTGGCTAGACATCGGGCACGGTCGTGCCACATTTGGCACGGGCGGTGCCAACTCCCTGAGTGTTTGCTCTTTTTTGGCTGTAATGTGGCACGGCCGTGCCACTTCTAGCACGGGCCATGCCATCTCGTTGGACCTCCAGAGCTCAAAATTTTGTGTTTTCCTCGAATTTTAAGCGGACAATGACCTACAAAACATCAAACAAAAACAAAACAAAAGCAATTAAATGCGTGGGTTGCCTCCCACGAAGCGCTCTTTTAATGTCACTAGCTTGACGGTTAGAAAGCAAATCTTAAAATGGATTAAAAAGATCATGTTGTGGATGATGTTAAAGAACGTTCTTGCACAATATGATCATTGAGCATGCAACAAGAGAAATCATAAGGTTTCTTATTAACAGTTTCCATTCCAAATCCTACTATCTCATTACTAACTTGAAAGGCAATCATTCCGCCCTTGACATCAATCATGGCCCCCACAGTAGCGAGAAAGGGCCTCCATAAGAGTATAGGTACTTGGTCATCCTCATCCATATCTAGAACTATAAAATCAGTTGGGATATAAATCCCTCCTATCTCAATGGGTATGTCCTCAATGAATCCAACGGGGTGGACGTTAGTACAATCCGCGAACTTTAGTGTTATATTGGTTAATTTCAACTCACCTATACCAATCTTCTTAAAGAGGGACAAAGGTAACAAACTTACACTAGATCCTAAATCACACATGGCCTTATTAATGGCCTCACTTTCCAATCACACACGGTATAGAGAAACTACCCGGATACCCAAGCTTTGGAGGAAGCTCTTTGATTAATGCACTACCTTCCCTAGTCAAAGCTATTGTCTCATTATGTTCTATAGCCTTTTTCTTTTAAAAAATTTTCTTAATAAACTTGGCATATAGAGGCATTCGAGTCAAAGCTTCCACAAAGGGAATTTTAATGCAAATCTTCTTAAGTATATTCATAAACTTTTTAAACTTAGCCTTCAAGTAGGGCTTAGCAAGCCCTAAAGGCAAGGGTGTCTTGGATTGTTTCTCACTCTCTACCATAGCTATCTCACCTTGACACTCATTACTCCCTCCCTCAATGGTTCTAGCTTTAATAACGGTATCCTCTAATTTCTTACCATTCCCTATTGATATAGCATTAACACGAGCTTCTGGGTTGGTTTCGGTTTGTCCAGGAAAGATTCCTGGTGTTTGAGAGGATGTGGCCACTTGTTGTGCCACTTAGGAGATTTTTGTTTCAAGCATCTTATTATGGGTAGCAAAAGAGTCAACCTTGGCATTAAGTTTGGTTAGAGAATCATTTATAAATCCGGTTTGGGTTTTCAATTCTTGAATTTGTTTATTTTGGTTCATGATATAACTTTCCATTAAAATTTCCAAACCATATTTTTGATTGGTCCTATGGTTGTTTGTATAGCCGGGTGGTGCTATTTTTCCATTGGAATTTTGAGGGGTTTTATAAAAGTTTTGGTTTTGCCTCATTCCTTGGTTGTATCGAGCATAGTTCATTTGCTCAATACTATCAATAGCACTACCTAGCTGACAATCAACACCAATATGGCCATGAATACCACAGACTTCACAAGGAGGAGATGAAGAAGAAGGATTGATAGCACTAACATTAAGTTTTCAAGTTTTTGGGTTAGTGCATCAACTTTAGCAGCAAGATGATCATAGTTAGAGACTTCGTACATACCTGCCTCTTTCTTAGAGGGAGTAGGAGCTGTTAAGGCTCTCTCATTGGTCCATTGGTAGTGATTCTGGGCCATATCCTCAATCAGGGCGTAGTTCTTGTTCATCAAGGCTCCACCTGCAGTTGCATCAACAGTCATTTTAGTGGTATAAGATAAGCCATTATAAAAAGTGTGGACTATGAGCCACTTTTCCAAACTATGGTGGGGACAAATTCGGAGCATTTCTTTGAAACGCTCCCATGCATCATAGAGAGATTCCGCATCCTTTTGGTTGAAACGTGTAATTTGGTCCCTAAGTTTGGCGGTTTTAGAAGGGGGGAAAAATCGGGCAAGGAGTGCTCGCCTCATTTGATCCCATGAGGTGATGGAACCGACCTCTAGAGAATGGAACCAAGCGCTAGCTCTATCCCTTAAGGAAAAGGGAAAGAGATGAAATCTTACGGCTTCTTGGTTCTCTTTTAGGGTGCCACTAAGTCTTAGGAAAGTAGATATATGAAGATTTGGGTCCTCAATAGGGGATCCTGAAAACTGATTTTGTTGCATCAAGTTAAGAAGTGCAGGTTTAATCTCAAATCTTGCATCCTCAACCGTTGGGTACACAATAATAGCTTGTGGCTCTTCCGTTGAAGGAGTAGCATACTCTTTAAGAGTGCGTTCAATCTCAGGTACGAATGCACCAAGACTTTTAGACCTTCGCATAAAAGGGAAAGAACCCAAGAAGTTAACGGTGACAAAAGAAGAAAGAAGAAGAAAAGAGAAAAAATTAGCAAAGAAAAAGTAAAAAAGACAAGAAAATAAAAAAAATAATGAAGGAAATTCTAATCACAAGAAAAAGTTAATCAAATTAGTTAACTCTCCGGCAGCGGCGCCAAGAAATCTTGGTTTGTTTTGGATTATGTCATTAGAATATCCAACAATCCCAAGACAAGAGAAGTCTACTCACTCATGATCATAGTAGACAAGGGGAAGAAGAGAGAAGACATAAAATAAAGAGAGAAATTATTATTAGAAAGACAACTGTCACTATCGTATTCCAAGAATAAGATGAATGTTTGTGGTGGAAGACTACTCTATTTATAGCTTACAATTAACTTAAAATCTATGCAACTATAATGCTAGAGTGTCCCACAAGAAACTGTGGGCCTAAACTACAAAACAAAGTAGCTTGCAGGAGAAGAAAAAGCAGCAAAAGGGATCCTGAGAGGTGGCACGGCCGTGCCACATTTGGCACGGGCCGTGCCAAGCTTCTAACTTGGGGGCATCGTATTTTTGTGCTGAATCTTGTATTTTTCCAGCCCGAATCAGCTCCTAATCCTCTTTCTTTTGCTTCAAGACTGCTCCACCCAATATTCGTTCCTGAAATATATTTTATTGAATCATAAAGTAAATTGCTCAAAAAGGAAATAACAATAATAAAATAAACTCAAATCTAAATAAAACAAGATTAAATATTATATAGAATAAACTAATTATTATTTCATTAAATAGCTCAAAAGGAAATAATAATGAAATAAAATAAACTTAAATCTAAATAAAACGAGATAAAATATTATATAAAATATACTAATTATTGACTCATCAGTCAACGCTTAACAAAGAAACAAGCGTTCAATGCTTTTGAATCCTTTTGAGTTAGCCGTTGTTGCCCTTTTCCACTTTTTCGCAATATTAAGACAACATTGAATCCATTGAACAACTTTTGAATCTTTAAGTTTGCATCTCCTAATGAACTTTAGCTTCTGGTGATATTCAGTGTAACACCCCGTTTTCCCAACAACGTAATATTAATATAAAATCAGAGTAAATCAACAAACGGAGCATTACACTGCTTTTCAAAAATTTCATAAATAGATTAAAAAATACTATTTATTCAACAACATAATATTGCAGCGGAAAAATCTTTTAAAACATTACAACCACATCATATAAATCTGGCACAAAGGCCCCAACATAAGCAATATTCAACATTTATTTTCAAATGAAACTCCAACAACATGCTTCAAAATTCGATACATAAAGGAATGAAAATACAACAACTAATTCCCATCCCGTTATGTATCAGAGCCCTAAGACACATGAGCCACCACTTCTACTATTCTGGATCACCTGCAATTTACCCATACGAAGGGCAACATTTTCAAGCAGAAGGGGTGTGATTCACAAACAATAATAATAATATATAATTCATCAATTGAATCTTACACCCTAAATATCAACAAATACTTCAATATATTTCTATATACTTCATGGATAACAACATAATTAAATTCATCCCACAACAACAATACAACAGCAGCTCAACCGACGACAACGACTATGCAACGACACAACGACGAACAACAACAATGCAACAATGCACATGCATGTGGTACCATTTAACACGTTTGAATGACAAGGCATTCCAGGGCATGATCCCTCAACAATTTGAATGGTTAAAGCATTCACAGGGCATGA